>MU777480.1:5769-118817 GCA_026770625.1 Nicotiana glauca
CTTAAGTTGGAAACTCTTCCTGCAAGGCATAAATCATGAATTTAGTATAATTCATAATCATTTAAGCTCAAACATTTGTAAAATGCAGTAATTAAAGTGTTGTTACAACGACTAAAACACGAGTTTTTAGCCTATGATCAATTTTGCACACTTATTTCAAATCACCTAACAAAGCTACAGCAACTCTCGGAATTCCATTCCGACCCTCGGATCAAAATCTCACCTATCAACCGGAATTCGTCAAAATACTAACTTTGCCAATTCAAGTTTAATTCTACACCGGTTATAGCAAAAATATTCCGGACACACTCCTACATCCCAAATCACCTATCGAAGCTATTCGAACCATAAAATTTGCATTTCGAGCCCTCTAACACATACGTCAATATCTAGTTGACTTTTCCAACTTAAGCTTCCTTAAATGAGACTAAGTGTCTCAAACCTTACCAAAATCATTCCGGAATGACTTCAAATTTTGCACATAAGTCACATTCGACATTACGGACTTTCCCCAACTTTCAGAATCGCATTCTGACCCCGGTATCAAAATTTCCACTTCCGGTCGAATTTTCTCAAAAACCTTTAAATTTCTATATTTAGCCAAATGACTTCAAAATAACCTCTGGACATCCGAATTCACTTCCGATCGCGCTCTCAAGTCCAGAATCACCATACGGAGCTATTCCCAGACTCGGAATCCCAAACGGACATCTATAATACTGAAATGCCTTCCAACCCAAATTTATGAAATTCTTCTAAAATACTAACTTCAACAATATACGCCGAAATGCTCACGGGTTATCCATAACCAAATCCAGACATACGCCCAAGTCCGAAATCATTATACGAACCTACTAGATCTTTCAGATCCCGATTTCGAGGTCGTTTGCTCAAAATTCCAATCTTAGCCATTTTCTTCAACTTAAGGCTGCCGCAATGAAAATTTTCTTTCCAATTTGACTCCGATATTCCCGAAATTGAACTCTGACCATATGCATAAGTCAATATACCTGAAATGAAGCTGTTCATAACTTCCAACTACTGAACGACGCGTTAGAGCTCAAAATAACCGATCGGGTCGTTACAATGACTAGTAGGTGTATCGTCATCCGATTGCGTTTCATCAAAATTTATTTCTTCTTCATCATTTTCATCAATAGTTGGATTACCATAAAGAGCATTCATATATTCATAGTTTAATTGTTTACCTCCTCCAACATTATTGAAATATGGGCTCTCAGTAAATTGTAATAAAGTATTATCACTATCAAGAATAGGAACAGGCGGAGGACGGGTATGGGGTTTGGGTAGGGGAGCACGGGGAATTAGAGGAGAACTAGATTGGCCACTAGATTCACCACTCTTAGATTTTTCCTTATTTTTACTAAATATTTTTTTGACGAAAAATCCATCTGAATTAATCAAATAATACAAAGTAAATAAAATAAAATAAAACTACAATATTAAAACTTAAGAGTTGGAATGAGGTTACAGAATTGACGAACAACTTGTTGAAAATTAATTATCATTGAAGACTTGAATACTTCAATTCACCAACATCACAATTTTTTATACAAATTGCAACAATAAAGTAAGCAATTATAGAAGAAAATTAGAGAGAGATTGCTGATTTTCTGAGAAATATGAAAGAATGAGGGGGAATTTATATTTCAAAATAGGGAAAAAGTATAATTATAAAATATTTGGAGTTAAAACAATGTGAGGAGGGGTGGGTTAAATAGCTATTTTATAAATAGGAAACGATTATTTTGGTAGAAATAACGGCAAGATTATAAAGCACTAACCTGCAGTTTTTTTTAAAAAAATTTGGAGTCGTTGGGCCAGTTTATGACGGTTGAACTGGACCACTTCCCAGTCGGTACTAGTCCCAAATGGTCCCGGTCTCACGAGCTTAAAGCACAAGACTTGCCCACTTCAAAGCCCACACCCCATTGGTCCCGGTCCCAAATGGTTAGGATCGGGCTCGACCTAGGACCCCAAGCCCAAATGGGTAGTGGGTCTAAACGGTCCTATTTGGACCGTTTAAGGGTGGGCCGGTTAGGACCCTTTAGACCCACTGCTCATTTGGGCTTGCGGTCATGGGTCGGGCCCGGTCCTAACCGGCCGACATGCCACCCTTATTTATAAATGGCGAAACAAGGTAAAGGCAAACTTAACCAGCCGTTAGATTTGGCGAGGCCAGTGATAACTAGGGATTTTAACCTACCATTTGATCTATTTTACTTGCATTTAAGGGTGACATGTGGACCAATTAGGCTCGGGCCAGTCCTTGGCCCACGAGCTAAAATAGGCAGTGGGCCTAATCAGATAGGACCGGGACCTGGTGGGGTAGGCCTAGGAGTAGCCTCGGATAGTACCGGGACCTGGTGGGACAGTTTGACCGGTCCTAAACGAGCCTAAATGGGCCCAATGACTATTTTTTTAAAAAAAAAATCTGCCAAATATGGTCCTTTCTAGCCGTTATGGCATTTAAAAAATGGCCGTTTTACTTGCCAAAATAGTCGTTAGCTATTTATTAAATAGCCATTTACACCCCTCCCCCCTCCAACTTTGTTTTAACTCCAAACGTTTTATGATTATACTTTTTCTCTATTTTCAACTATAATACCCTCTCATTCTTTCATTTTTCTCACAAAATTATCAATCTCTCTCTAATTTTCTTCTATAATTACTTACTTTATTGTTGAAATTTGTGAACAATTGTTAAGCTGGTGAATTGAAGTATTCAAGTCTTCACTCATCTCTCATTTCTCTAACTCAAATTCTCAATTCAAGTTAAATCATGCCCGGTGATTCTAGAGTGCTCTTATATGTTTGGGAACACTTTAATGTGGGAGAAGAAAATGAAGAAGTTTACATAGTGAAGTGTCAGAATTGTGGTCGAGTCTTCACTCATCGTCCAAAGTTGGAGGACATAGGTTATTTAAGGAGGCATATAAAGAGTTGTCTTGAGCATTCTCCAGATATTCGTATTTAAGATTTTAAGTTGATTTGAGAAAATTTGTGTTATTTTAAAATTATTAGACGTATTATGCTTAATATTTTAGTTTGTTAGATTAATTTGAAATATTATTAATTTATTATGCAATGATAAGTGCAAGTTTGACTTTAATTTGAAATATTAAATGTAAACTTTAATTTGCAAGTTTGATATAGTGCTCATCTTAACATACTATTTTCTACGCACAACATAATTTCATGAATAAAAATCTACTTGCAGAATTCTTACAAACATAAAGTTTATAATTACTGTTGAGTATTCTTAAGGGGTTGAATTAACAAAAAGACTAAGTTACTTCTTTAATATTGAGAGCAAATAAGTAAATCTTTGAACTAATTAATTAGTAACAGAATTCAATTCAATTTTTTTCTAAATATATCATATAAGTAAACTTATTTGACAAGTTAAAACACTCTTAAGGTACATAAATTTATTTTCATACGATATTTTATCATAAATCACAATAAGACATTCGTAAATTTTATGAGATAAGATTCTTCACTTTTTTTTTGGTCAAAATATTCTTCATTTATTGAGATAGCTATGAGGAAACAATTATCATTTCAGGAATTTTTTTAAAACTTTTAATTTATATTATATAATTTAAACAAACTATATTACTGACGTGATATTTTTAAAATTATGTATTTATTGAACTTTCTTTCCTAAGTGTATAGTATTGATTTAGGATCCTAAATATATATATATATATAAAATTTACAAGAAATTATCTTATATAATTTTTTTTTAAAAAGGCCCGGCCCACTTAGCCCGCGACCAAGTGATCCCGGTCCTGGGCAGGTTCTCACCTAAAAGTCCATGAATCCCGGGCCCATTTAGGACCGACCCACAAAGCCCGGGCCCACTTAGGACCAATCCACGAGGCCCGTTTAGGCCCGGGCCCCAGCCCACATATCTCCCCTACTTGCGTTTTTGGCCAAAACTGTGTAAAGGTATTCCCGAAAATTATTGTAATACGCTTGCTTGCAGGAATTGTTCAAAATGAGCCAAAGGAGTCATAATCAACCCACAAAGGAGTCAAAATTGAATAAAAACCAAGACTGGGCCAAGAGATCTGAAACACGAACCACATAAATATTGTGCAGCCGCGGAAGTCACAACACGGCCGTGATCAAAATTATGCAGTCTGCGAAAGGGAGATTCAGAGAGTTTCATTTTTAGGCCAAATGATAAGCGAGGTCCGCGCAAGAAATGTGCAACCGCAAAAGTCTCACCACGGCCGCGATGGAAATTATGCGGACCGTGGTGCATGAAGTTCAGAGAGCTCACAACTTGAGCAAAAGAAGGAAGTGCGGTCTGCGTCAGAATTACACGGCCACAGAAGTCCATTACGCGGTCGCGATTGAAATTATGCATCCTGCGAAACTCATCTCAACCCAGGTCCAGATTTGAAGAACGCAGACCACGGTCATAAGTACGCAGCCGCGAAAGCAGTAATGCGGTCGCGCTCAGAATTATGCGGCTGCACAACCTCCGCAGGGGTATTTTTATTTGAAAATTTTAGCTTAGTATAAATAGATCTTTTTGACATTTTCAGATCATTTTATGTTTTAGATGAGCATGTGAGACGGTTGCACATTCCATTTTGGGAAATATTGTACTAGAATAATCTCTCAACATTAGATGTTTATCTTTTAATCTAGTATTACGAATTTTATCTTCTTTTCTTTTTTGATTTCTGTTAATTCTATGAGTAGCTAAACCCATAGCTACGGTTGTGACCCAACCCTAGTATGACTATTTGATGGGTGCTGAATTTTAGGGCTTGAATGTGTATGGATTAGTGATATTTAGCCTAGTTCTTGCTATAACTATATAATTAGTGGTTGCAAACACGGATTCATGCCTTTATGACTTATTATCCAATTGGAAAAGAGGGACTAAGTTTAGAAAAACTAGGCTAACAAGGAATTGAGGTGAACTCAAGAAATTGATATCCCAATTAAAGGATTAAACCTAGAGAGAGTAATACCCGACTTAAGGTATTAGCACTTGAATTGCATACATACTCATTTGGACTTGAAAGCCAAATTGAGAAAAATCACTCAAACTACTGAGAGGTATAGAGTGTATACCTGGGTATGATAGCTATATCACGACCCCAATTAATCACATAATTACCCTAGATTCTTGCTACCCCTTAGATATCTACCTAGGTAGAAGTTACTACCCTACTCCCTTTAAACCCTTGAAAATCAACAACAAAAATATTATTCTTAGTTTCAAATATTGCATGCAATAGAAAAGAGTTAGAAGTAGAAATCAACCAAACATTCGTGGAAGTGAAATTAAGAGAAAAATCCGCATCTAGACTTAGATATAAACCTAATTCCAAATTATTAACTCCCTGTGTATTTGATCACGACCTGGTTGGGTAAAAACTGCATCGACCATCCTCTCTACTCAATAGTAGTGTAGGCTTGGACCCGATCAATTTTTGGCGCCGTTGTCAGGGAAGATACACGGTTTTAGCTATATATCTGAGTATTTGTGTGTTTTCTTTTTCTTTACGTCCACTTTTCTAGTTTGTGTATGAAATGCTTTTAGGTACCAAATGGCTCTTAACAACGAAGCCCTCAGAAATTTATAATTGGGGGAGGAGGTAGATGATGATCACGTGGATGAGATTCAACCCGAACCTCAAGTACAAAGGAGAGGCTAAGTGTCTCATGATAATATCCAAAACCCTCCCCACCTCCTCCATGGGCAGAACACTAGGTGTTGCCCAAGGAAGGCTATGCAAGTGAAATAGTCCCGCCGCAGATTAGGACTGGCCCCTTTCAAATAACCAATGTCATGCTTACACTATTGGAACAGAGGGGTTTCTTCAAAGGAGCTCCACTCCAAAATGCCTACAAGCATCTCAAAGGTTTTATTGACACATGGTGGGGAGCAAGCAAACTAACGTCTCCCCGGACGCTTTGAGGTTAAGGCATTTCCCATTTTCTCTAAGAGGGGAGGCTTTGGATTGGCTAGAAAGGTTTCCCAATCATTCCATCACCACTTGGGATGAGTTGGCTGAGAAGTTCATCGCGAAGTTTTTTTTCTTCGGAACATATGGCTACGCTAAGAGATGATATCCTTGCTTTTAAACAAGAGCAAAATGAACCGTTACATGAGATTTGGGAGAGGTACTGGAAAATGGTAAAGGAGTGCCCGAACAATGATATGACTGAGGTCATGATCAAACAGATCTTCTACAGGGAGATCAACACTACAAACTAATGTGTAGTTAACCAACTCACCATGGGGAACTTCATGAACACGCCATATGCCGAACCTTGTGAAATACTTGATGAAATGGCGGATACCACTTCGGCGTGGCAAAGTCGATCTAATGTGTCACAAGGTGATCCTAATGTTATTCACCTATACAAGGAGCTACATGACCATGACCAAGCTATAGCCGAGTTGACTACTACCATGAACCAATTGGCCAAAGCTCAGTTACAACAAGTTCAAGGGCCAAAACAAATTATTTCCATGGAATGAGTGAATATGATTATCAACAAGAGAAGGCAAGGAGGACAACAAGTTCAAAATAACCCGGACCAATTTGAGCAAAGTGCTAGTGGGTACAATCAAGATGATTCATATGATGATCAAAGTGAAGAGGTTCAATTCGTGACCATTTATCAAGGTCAACATGGCAATGCTTTGAATCAACAATAGTGAAGATCAAAAGGAAATTGGAGAAATCAAGGCCAACAAGGAAATTGGAAAAGTGGAAACAACAACAACCAAGGCAATTGGGGCAATCAAGGAAATCAAGGCAATTGGGGTGGCAATAATAATAGTTATTGGGGAGGCAATAACAATCAAGGGTGTTGGAACAATAATAATCAAGGGAATCAGGGGTGGGTCGGGCTTTCAAAGGCACCCAATGTATCAACAACCGAACAACCCGACTCCATATCCATCACAAGGTCCTAGCTCTTCCAATAATGAGATGGGATGGATTAAAACCATGTTAAAGCAAATGATAAAGAAAAATGGCGATTGCGATGCCCAATTAGCCTCTTACAACACTTCTATCCGCAACTTGGAAGTTCAACTTGTCCAAATTTCTCAAGATTTGAATATTCACCCTAAGGGGGGGGGGGGGGCACTACCAAGTGATACAGTAGTAAACCTGAAGGGTGGGAACAATACGGGCCATGCTATGGCGATGACTACAAGAAGTGGTAGAGGTGGAGTTGCTAGTACCTCTAATCCAAGAAAATGTTGTGAGTGATGATGTGTTGGTGCAAGATGATGATGACCCAAGAAATGATGTGAAAGTAAATTATGATAATGTGAATGATTAAGTGAGGATAGAAATTGATGACTGCGTGGAGGAGACACAAAATTATGTGATCCCGTGTAGGGAACATGTCATAGACATACCGGAAATGGTACTGACCAAAGCCAAGGATCCTTTTCCAAGGCCTCCTCCACCATATCCTCAAAGGCTCGCAAAGCAAAACAATGAGAATCAGTTCAATAAATTTATTTTATGATGAAAAGTTTGTCCATAAATGTGCCTTTGGTTGAAGTTTTAGAGCAAGTGCCGTGATATGCCAAGTTCATGAAGGACTTGGTAACAAAGAAGAGATCAATTAACTGTGAAATGATCAAAATGACACATCAAGTGAGAGCCATTGTGCTTTCTATGGCTACAAAGTTAGAAAACCCTAGTTCCTTTACAGTCCCAAGCACTATTTATGAGGCCCGTGAAAGATTTTTACGATAAACCTGAAAGCTCGTAGTGCCAAATTAGAAATATGTGTTAGAAATGTGTAAAATTATTTGGGGCGAGCTCGTGGAGGAGGTGGCTAGAGTTACTCAAGGACTATGACATTGACATTCTCTATCACCCGGGAAAGGCTAACGTTATGGTTGATGCTCTTAGCCGAAAATCTATGGGGAGTTTGGCTCATTTGAGGGCGGATCAGAGGCTGTTGGTCCGAGAGGTTCATCAATTGGTCTGTTTGGTGGTTCATCTTGCGGACTCTAATGATGGAGGGGTAGTTGTGCAAAGCAGGGCTGAATCGTCGCTTGTGGCAGAGGTGAAGGAAAAACAATTCAACGACCCATTGTTAGTGCATTTGAAAGAGGGGATTCATGAACACAAGACCACATCTTTTTCCCTTTTCACGGATGATGGTACCATACGGTGCCAGGGCCGTCTATTTGTTTCGGATGTTGATGGTCTTCGGGAAAGAATCATGGAAGAAGCTCACACTTCTAGGTATTTCGTACACCCCGGTTCTACGAAAATATATCATGATCTCAAGGAAGTCTATTGGTGGAATAACATAAAAAAGGATGTGGCGGAATTTGTGGCTAGATGTCCAAACTGTCAGCAAGTAAAGGCCGAACATCAAAGGCCTTTAGGATTGCCTCAAAGCATAGAAATTCCAATGTGGAAATGGGAGATGATCAATATGGATTTTGTGGTAGGGTTGTCGCGCACTCCATGCAAGTTTGGTTCAATTTGGGTGATTGTTGATCGACCCACAAAATTAGCGCATTTCTTGCCAGTCAAATCTACCAACACATCGGAATAATATTCTCAGTTGTATATCAAGGAAATAGTCAGGTTGCATGGTACTCCGGTCTCAATCATTTCAGATCGAGGGGCTCAGTTCACGGCTAACTTTTGGAAGAAATTTCAGTAGGGTTTGGGCACGCAGGTAAATCCTAGCACAACGTTTCACCCTCAGACTAACGGGCAAGTAGCAGACACTTGAGGACATGTTTCGTGCTTGCACCCTTGATTTCAAATGTAGCTGGGATGATCATTTGCCACTCATAGAGTTTGCTTATAACAACATCTTCCACGCTAGTATCCAAATGGCACCATTGTGTGGTTCAAAGTTGGGGAAGTTGAATTGATAGGGCCAGACCTTGTGCACCAGGCCATGGAGAAGGTCAAGATTATTAAGGAAAGATTGAAGACTTCTCAGAGTTGACAAAAGTCTTATTCGGATGTTCGCCACAGGGATTTGGAATTCAAAGAAGACGACTGTGTATTCTTGAAGGTTTCCCCTATGAAGGGTATCCTACGGTTCGGGAAGAAAGGGAAATGAGCCCAAGATATATCGGACCATACAGGATCATCCAGCGGATTGGTCAGTTGGCATGCAATTTTGAGTTGCCACCCGAGATGTCATTGGTACACGCAGTTTTTCATGTGTCTATGTTGAAGAAAGTAGTGGGAAATACGTCCACTATCGTGCCGGTTGAAACTATTGAAGTCAATAAAGAGCTGTACTATGAAGAAATCCCAGTTGCCATTCTTGACAATCAGGCCCGAAAATTGAGGAATAAGGAAATTGCCTCCGTAAAGGTGTTGAGGCGAATCCAACAGGTTAAGGAAGCCACTTGGGAAGCTGAGGAAGAAATGAAAAGGAAGTACCCCCATTTGTTTGTATAGCCATGTAATAGCTTTCCACCATTTGGTCCCTATGAAACCTCTATCCTTGTTTCAATCTATATGAAAAACTATTCTGCTTCATTTTGGGTATATAGTTGCCTATGTGGCCATGGTTAATATTATAAAGGTCATGTTGTGTCTATGGACTATGTATTTGCTGTTAGGACATGTCTTCTGGGGCTCTTTGACAGGTGGATAGGCCTAGATACAAAGGGAACTCTGGCACAATTTTTAGAAATTTAGGGAGTTAGACAAACTCGAGATATTGAAATATCCCATGATCGTGAGAAACTAGGAGTTCATGAGAAATTGCTAGTAAGGGAACTTTGGCCCTCATTCGAGGACGAATGATCCTAAGAGGGGGAGAATGTTAGGCCAGTGAAAGATTTTTACTATAAACTTGAAAGCTTGTAGTCTCAAATTAGGAATATGTGTCAGAAGTTCCGACCCGTTTGGGCTAAGATATGCATTAAAAAATCAAGAAATTATGTTTTCCAGAAAAGTACAATTTTGCGGTCGATAATGCGATTGCATATCAAGTATGCGGACCGCATTTCTACCGCAGAGTGAGTCAGTGTGTTGGCCAAATTTTAAGTCAACTCTACGGTCAATTATGCGATCGCATAACCAAAATACAGACCGCATAGTCGTCGCATAATTTACTAGGGATTTTGTGAATGGCAGTTCTGCGATGTATTATGCGACCGCAGAACGTGAATGTGGACTGTATTTCTGCCATAAACCCAGTCAGTGTGGCCAGGTTTTGGGAGCATTTTTGCGGTCCATTCTGCGGACCGCATTTCGACCCTGCGATCGCAAATGCGACTGCAAATCTGACTCGGGCTCTTACTTTCTAAAGTCTTAAAATTCGACCCCACCCCATTAAAAACACCACAATAGGCCATTTCCTGGTATTTTCACAACATAGAGAGAGAGGGAGAGAGAGGGAGTTCTAGAGTGAGAAGGGGTAACATTCATCAAACTCTCTCTAAATCCATTCCCAAATCCTTGAAGACTGTTAATTGAGGCTACTAGGTCTTCATCCTAATTTGTAAGTAATTGTATCCTCATCAATAATTTAACACATTTCTGTTAAAGTAAGTAATTAGTAAGTGGGTACATGGGTATAAGGCTAGAAACCTTGCATGCATAAGTAACAATGGGGTATGGGAAGATTGTGAATTAAAAAGATGGTAATTGGGGTAGAAAGTGATAAAATCTCTCACAAAAGGAACCAAAAAACCACAATGGTCACCTAGTGCTTGACAATATGCTCAAATGAGCTAGAATCTTAGTCGTATCTCTAATTCTTGGCTAAATTCATGGCTCTCATAAAATAGATCGAAGTTGCTAGGGAATTCCGGAATTTATTGTAAGGAATTAAGGGAGACTCCATTGAGGTATGTATGGCTAACCCCTTTCTTTTTAGTGTTGAATTCTTAATGTTCAAATGGTTGGCTTGAAATTTCAAATTGATTCCACTTGATTGATTGCATTAATGCGTTGGGTGACAGACTTTCGTTTCACATTATTCCATGTGTTTATTTGAAATCATGATAATTGATAAGGTGATCATGTATTTCAAATTTTCGTTATTTTCTTAAGCATGTGCATGCCTTGTATGATAGGCCTTGACAAATGAACGATGGAATTACATGAACAAATTGACAATGGGAAGACTTGTGTTGTGTTGATATATCTAAGTGCCAAGGAACAAATAAATGAAAAGAGGTGTTTTACCAGGTGTGGGAAAAAGATGGAAGGAAATGGGAACTAAAGTGTAATCAAAAGAGGTTATGTCCCAAGTGAGATGGCTTCGCCGATCGGACCGAGATCGGACGCCATGCTGTACACCTGGTGGCATTTGTATTGGGTTCCGGAATATCATTGTGATTATGGATATGTCTCACTTGGGATGGCTTAGACGGTCGGGCCGAGACCGGAATCCGTTTTAAAAATCCTACGGTGGCATTATATTTTAAAGATATGGTATTTGGCACCAAAGAATATTAACCTAAAAGAACGGAAAGACTTAACCAAAAATCATGTGAAACTTTTGGTGCTCCTCTTCGAACTTCTATGATGTAATTGTTGATGATGTAACTGTCTTCCATTGGTTCATTGTTCATCCTATTAAGAATTGTGTTTGCCATACATACTAGTACTATTCAACGATACTAACATCCCTTTTTCCGCGGGCGCTACATCTTTGAATAGTTACTACATTTTGAGGTATGGACGAGGCTTTTTTGCCGGTTTGGTCTCTTGTATCCTTAGAGTCTCCGTAGACATTTGTGTGAGTCATGTATGGGTTCCGGGGTGGTCTTAGAATCACGTTGTATTTTGAAACTTTTCGTTTTAGACTGTCAACTCTATGTAATTTTGGAACTAAACTATGGCATGTACTAAACTATAACTATATGGAAATCTTAGAAGTTTAAACTACGGCTTAATGTTGTGTTATAAAATAAGACGTCCATGATCAAATGTCCCCCTTTTATCCTTCAATTACACTAAACAGAATCTGGTCCCGTAATTTTATCGAGGTGGGTAGGAAGTGTTCAAGTAAGGCTTGCTCGATCGGATTTCCTTGGTCTCGTGCCGGTTGCGCTCCTCGAGGTCGGGGCGTGACACTATTGGTAGTACCGATTTTGCTAAAGGTTTGTGTGACTTGGTGGAAAAAATTAACTTGATGCCTATTCTGTGTTCAAGTCATTGGGGATTGGGAAACCAAGACCCACATTCATGAGGTTGCAAATGGCGGACAGCACAACGAAGAGGCCACTGGGGATAATTGATGATGTGCTAGTTTGGGTCGACAAGTTCATACTTCACGTAGATTTTATGATACTTGACTGTGAGGTTGACTATGAGGTGTCGATCATATTGGAGAGACCTTACCTAGCTATAGGGAAGGCTTTAGTTGATGTGGAAGCTGGAGAGCTCACCTTCTATGTGGGCGATGAAAAAGTTGTGTTCCATGAAGTGTGTTTGTTTGTGTATCTTGTGACCGAAGTTATTGTTGAAGACACAAGTGCTGTGATTAATGTGGAAGGCCCATTGGAAGCTATATTGTTGAATTATGATGTGGATGAGAAGGAGGCTTGGTGGAATATGTCATTGCTTTGCAAGGAATGGGTTCATATACATATGAGCCACGAAAACTTTCCTTGGATCTCGACAACCGTAAGACTCCACCAATAAATCCCTCAATCGAGAAGCCTTCTATATTCGAGTTGAAGCCCTTGACTTCACACCCCAGGTATGATTTCATAGTCCATTTTTGCACTTTACCTGTTATTCGTTCCTCGTGCTTAACTAACATATAGGTAAATGCCACCCTGCTCCAAAGGAGGAAGAAGGCAATAGGTTGGACATTGGTAGATATTCGGGGTATAAGCCCCGCCTTTTGCATGCACAAAATGATATAGGAAGAGGATGACAAAAACACTATGTGGAACATCAAAGAACGTTGAATAAGGCCATGCAAGAGGTCGTCAAGAAAGAGGTCATCATCAAATATTTGGATGTTGGGGTTGTTTTCCCCATTTCTGATAGTTCATGGACTTTACCGGTGCAATGTGTCACGAAGAAGGGGGCATGATTGTGATTACAAGTGAAAAAAATGAGTTTATAACCACAATAACTGTCATTGGTTGGAGGGTATGCATGGATTATAGGAATCTCAACAAAGTGACTCGGAAAGACCATTTTTCGCTTCCATTTCTTGACCAAATGTTGGATAAGATAGCCGGACATGCTTATTATTACTTTTTGTATGGGTATTCTGGATAAAACCAAATTCTTATTACACATGATGACCAAGAGAAGACCATTTCGCTTGTCCATATGGCACATTTGCATTCTCAAGGATGCCGTTTGGTCTATGTAATGCACCGACTACTTTTCAGTGGTGTATGATGGAAATATTCACGGATATGGTGGAGGACTTCCTTGAGGTTTTCATGGATGATTTCTCTATTGTGGGGATTATTTTGAAGAGTGTTAGGATAATCTTGATAAGGTTTTGGCACGTTGTGAAGAGACCAACTCAGTGCTTAATTGGGAGAAGTGTCACTTTATGGTTGAGGAGGGCATTGCCCTCGGCCAGTGGATAAAGCAAAAATTGAAGTGATGTCAAAACTGCCTTATCCTACTTCTGTCAAAGGAGTGACGAGCTTTCTAGGTCATGCAGGGTTTTACCGCCAGTTCATCAAGGATGTCTTAAAGGTTGTGAACCCCTTGTGCAGGTTGGAAGAAGATGCAAAATTCGTGTTCAATGATGATTGTATGAAGGCTTTTGAGCTACTCAAGTATAGGTTGACTACCTCTCAAGTCATTACCGCACCAAATTGGAGCTTACCATTTGAGCTTATGTGCAATGTTAGCGATGTGGAAGTAGGAGCAGTATTGGGAAAAAGAATAAAAAAAGATATTCCATCCCGTTTACTTTGCTAGTAAGACCATGAATGACACCCAAGTCAACTATGTGACCGAGAAAGAACTCTTAGCCATTTTTTTGCTATGGAAAAGTTCCACCCATACCTCATGTGTACCAAAGTGATTGTTCACACCGATCACGCGGCGCTTTGTTATTTGATGAGTAAGAAGGACTCGAAGGCTATATTGATAAGGTGGGTACTTATTCTACAAGAGTTTGATCTTGAAATCATAGACCGAAAAGGGAGTGAGAATCAAGAGGGGGACCACTTGTCCAGTTTGGAAGACGAGGGGAGGCCCCATGATGGCCTTGAGATCAATGATTCGTTTCCGGATGAACAACTCCTTTCCATGTCTTAGACCGGGATGCATTGGTTTGCCGATGTGGATAACTATTATGTGAGCAGAATTGTCCCGAATGAGTTCTCTTCAAACCAAAGAAAGAAGCTCAAATGGAATTGCTTGGATTATTATTGGGACGAGCCATATCTTTTCAAAAATTGCACGGATGGTGTTATCCCGAGGTGTGTTCAAGAAAAGGAGCAATTGGGTATCTTTGAAGCTTGACATTCTTCGCCCTATGGTGGTCACCATGGTAGGGAGAGAACAGCTACAAAGGTCTTAACCTGTGGATTCTATTGGCCCACCTTGTACAAAGATGTCATGAGCTTGTTTAGCGGTGTGATGATTTCTAGAGAGCCGGTAGGATTTCCAAGAAGAGTGAGATGCCTCTCACCAGCATCTTTGAGATTGATATTTTTGATGTATGGGAAATAAACATTATGGGTCCATTTGTGAGTCAGCGTGGGAACGTATATATTCTTGTTGTTGTGGATTATGTTTCCAAATGGGTTGAAGTTGTGGTTTTGCCTAACAACGAAGCACGTAGTGTGGTGGCTTTCTTGAAGAAAAACAAATTCACAAGGTTCGGCACCCAAGGCACATTACTAGAGATGGGGTTCTTATTTTTGCAACAAAGCCTTTCACACTTTACTCTCCAAGTAAGGTGTCAACCCCATATCACTACCAGGCAAGTGCACAGGTTAAAGTCTCCAACAAGGAGATCAAGAGCATTCTATCCAAGACTACCAATATAAAATTGACTGATTGGTCAAGGAAACTTGACAATGCTTTATGGGCCTATAGAACAACTTACAAGACTCCAATTGGTATGTCTCCCTATTGGTTGGTGTTTGTGAAAGCATGTCACCTCCCAGTAGAATTAGATCATATGTCCATGTGGGCGTCGAAGAAGTTGAACCTAGAGTAGGATGTAGCTACCAATTTTCAGGTGGAGCAATTGAATGAACTTGATGAGTTTCGGTTCCATGCTTACTCCAATTCGTCATTGTATAAGGACAAGCTAAAGTACCTACACGATAAGTACATCTGGAACAATTAATTCAAAGAAGGTGACCTTGTTCTCTTATTCAACTCTCGGCTACGGATGTTTCTGGGAAAGCTAAAATCAAAATAGAGCGGTCCTTTGAAGTGGTGCAGGTGACTCCTTTCGATGCTCTAGATTTGAAAAACAAGAATGGTGAGATCTTTAGAGTCCATGGGCACTGAGTGAAGCACTACCTTGGTAAGGTTGATGATGGCCACATTGTGGAATTGATCAATTTCAAGTGAATGATGGTAACATGCGTCATGATGTGAAATTAAATCAGGCGCTTCTTGGGAGGCAACTTGTTATACCCTATTTTAATCTGTTCAAATTAGAGTATAACATATTGGTGATTCCTAAATTAATTACTAACTAAAGAGTCGTCACCTAATTATTTTAGAGGTTAATTAGGATCCTATTTTAACTAAGTAATGTAAAGTTAAACTTCACTAAAGTCTACTAAATATGAGAGATTCTAAGGTAAGGGTTGAAATTAACTTAGGGGGAAGATGTGAGGCACCCCTCAAGATTCGCATGAGACGCGGTTACCTTCCAAACTTAGTGTGATTTAACTAAAGCTTTGTAAAACTATTAGACTAAAAGAGTTAAAATATTTCACCAAAATGTCGTACGTCATTTTGAAAACTCAAATTTTGATTTTAAGATTTTAACTCCAAAAGGAAACTGGACCAAAATGGACAAAGGCTTTAATTAAGATATCATAGAGGTTGAAGATTGAAGTTAAGAAAAGTTAAGAAATCAATAGAATTTTTTATTCGTTTAAAAGATCCAACATTGGTTTTTAAGATAGTCAGATTGAGTATTATAAGAAAAATACATAGTAGGGAAAACTTTTAATTGGGCTAAAACTAGTTGGATCAGCCCATAGTGACCTAACCATTACTCAGTTAAACTAATTTCATTAACACTATTAGATAGCTAGGCGTTACTAGGATAACTAATCAGATTTTAAATATGTTGGTTACCCTTACATGTTCATCCAAGAACTAATTAAGAGTTATGGTGAATAAAATAAATAGTAAGAAAGCAGTTAATAGAAAAATGAAAAAAAAACCTGAATAACAATAATAATCCATCCCTTTTTGTTACGACCCCAGTTCGCCCTCCGTGAACTATTATGACGGCACCTAGTCTCTACGACTAGATAAGCCTAACAAATACGAAAAAAGAAGTGAATTGCAGAAAGAAAGTAATAAAAGCCGAGATAACGAAATTTAACAATGTTTAGGATGCCGCCTGGCATATAACAATACAATATTCTCAATCTAACAATCCCAAAAACCGGAACCCCATGAATCACTAGCTATGATATTACATAAAAAGCTCTAACTCCAGAAATGTCTACCAATAAGGAAAAATACAGAAGGGCTATACTAGTACTGCGAATAGAAAAAGACTTTTCGATCTGCAGATGCGGCAGATAAACCTCAAAGTCTCTACAAGTGCCTCGCCTCAAGTGTGATAGGACTGAGTCGAAGTACCTATATCTACACATGAAAAACATGCGCAGAAAAGGCATGAGTACACAATAGCGGTACTCAGTAAGTGCCAAGCCTAACCTCGGTCGGGTAGTAACGAGGAAAGTCAGGGCCCTACTAAGTTTAAATGAAATACAAGGTATAATAGTTTAGGAGAAGACAGTATAATCAAGTGCCACAGTAAACAGTAACACGGGATAGAAAGAACAACAACAGCTGTAACAGAGACAAAGAAATCACGGAAAAGAATACAACTTAATACAGAGATAACAACCGGGGATCTCCTAGGATACCGTCCTGTAATCCCAAATATAAATATCCAGTGGATCTCCCGGAATACTATCCCGTAGTCCAAATATATATATATCAAGTGGATCTCCCGGGATACCGTTCCGTAGTCCAACTCATAGTGCGCGGGGATCTACCAGAATCCCAATCCGTAGTCCCAAATGTAAATATCCAGTACTGGGAGAATCTATTAGGTGCAGTCCTATAGTTCTAATGTTAAAGTGCAGGGGGATCTCCCGGAATACAAATTCGTAGTCCCAAAGTAAACTTACAGGGGGATCTCCCGAGATACCGTCTCATAGTACCAAAGTAAACACACAGCAGCCACACGAAGAATACTCAATTTAATTCAAATTTAATACCAAGGTAAAATAGGTAATTCTAACCTAGCATGCTGCACAAACTCCAAATAAGGCAATTTGAAAAAATAAAATTATCGAGTCACTTAGACATGCTTCCCTAAGCTAGCTACAGGCTTAAATTGCAAGTAGTAATAACAAGAGAAGAAACACAATTTTAATTATTTAGTAAAAATCAGATTTCCAACAATTAGAACTAGTACGTAGGCGTCACCTCACATACAAGGAATTTCAAGTATCAACAATATTAAATCCTAAGGGGAAGTCCCCCACACAAGGTTAGGCAAACCACTTACCTCGAACCATCTCAAAATCAACTTGAAACCACGCTCTTGCCATGAGTACTCGACTCGAAATGGCCCAAATTTATTCAATTCAATTTCATAATGTAAATAACACTTTAAGTAACTGATTTCAATAAATAAATTCTAAGCAAATACGCAAAATTAGGTAAAATGTCGAAAACGCCCTTTGGGCCCTTATCTCAGAATTGGGTAAAATTTACATTTTCAGAATCCTCACACTCTCACGAGTTCATGCATACTAAAATTATCAAAATCCAATGTCAAATTCCCAATTAAAACTCGAAATCTAGGTCTAAGAACTTTCTTCAAATTTCTCCCTAATTTTCATCTCCAATCCGAAATTAAATGACAAAATTAAGATTAGATTATAGGAATAAAACTATAAAGGTATTATGGATCGTTACCCACTGATTTCCTCTTCAAAATCCTCCCCAATTGCCCTCTCCCGACCTCCAAATCAATTTTTAACCTTTTGAAACTAAACCCTCGAAATTCTAATTTTTCTGCCAAGCAAAACCACTTCTGCAGTCCACCATCCGCATTTGCGATACCGCTTCTGTGGTCAAGGGAACCGCTCATGCGATTTCCCATTTAATACCGCTTCGCTATGCCTGCGACCCAAAATCCGTATCTGCAGTCACGCAGGTGAGGTACATCTTCCGCTTCTGCGGTTCCTAGACTTTTCTCATTTGGCCGCTTCTGCGGCTTGATTCCGCATCTACGCGAGTGGCACCTACGGCCTCTCAATTGCAGATGCGGTTATGACAGCAGTCATAACTTCAGCTGCAACTCCAAATTCCAAATCTTTTCATAAACCATCCGAAATCATCTCGAGGCCCCCTGGATCTCAACCAAAAGCACAAACAAGTCTAATACCACTGTTCAAGCTTATACGAATCTTCAAAATACCTCAAACAACATCAAATCAACCAATTAACATCGAATTCAGGCCTAAGAACTTCAAAAATACTCAAATTATGCTTTCGATCAAAAGGTCTATCAAACCTCGTTCGAATGACATGAATTTTGTACACATATCACATTCAACACTACAAAGCTACTCCAACTTTTGGAATTCCATTTCGACAGCGATATCTAAATCTCACTATCGAACCGAAAACTTCAAAAAATTAACTTTTGGCATTTCAAGCCTAAATTAGCTGCGGACCTCCAAAACACAATCTGAACACGCCCCAAAGCCCGAAATCACCCAATGGAGCTAACGGTACCAACAAAATTTCATTTTGAGTCCATCTTCGTACTATTCCGAATGTGGTCCACATTCTAAAACTTAAGCTCTCATTTTGGGACTAAGTGTCCCAAAACTCTCCGAAACCCAAAATAAATCCTCCAGATCACTCGTAATAGCATAAACAAACACGGGGAAAGTAGTTAATAGGGGATCAATACATTAATTCTTAAAACGACCAGTTGGGTCATCATATCCTTCTACACTTAAACATTCGTTCGTCCTCGAACGAGCATACATACATACATGAAGTAGTGAAAAGATGAGGGTAACGGCTGTGCATATCCTGCTCTGTCTCCCAGGTCGCCTCCTCGACGCACTAAACCTTCACTGATGCAATGTTGTTTGACCTCATCTTTCTAACCTGCCTATCTAATATTGCCACTAGCTCCTCAACATAAGATAGATCCTTGTCCAACTGGACGGAACAGAAATCCAACACGTGCGACGAATCACCGTGATACCTACAGGGCATCGAAACATAAAATAGCGGATGAACTCCTGCCAACTTGGGAGGTAAGCTCCTAAGCAACCTGCCCAACATGCCTCAATATCTCAAAAGGGCCAATAAACCTCAGACTCAACTTATCTTTCTTCCCAAATCTCATAATGCCCTTCGTAGGAGTAACCTGAAGCAGAACCCGCTCTCCAACCATATAGGAAACATCACGAACCTTTCGGTTTGTGTAACTCTTCTGTCTGGACTGGGCTGTACGGAGTTTATCCTGAATCACCTTAACCTTCTCCAAAGCATCCTCAACCAAGTCTGTGCCCAGTAATCTATCCTCACCCAGCTCAAACCAACCCACCGAGGATCTACACCGCCTACCATATAAAGCCTCATGCAGTTCCATCTGAATGCTGGACAGATAACTCTTGTTTAGGCAAACTCTGCCAATGGCAAGAACTAATCCCAAGACCCTCCAAACTCAATCACACATGCTCGCAGATATCCTCAAGAATCTAAATAATGTGCTGGGACTGCCCGTCCGTCTGAGGGTGAAATGTTGTACTCAACTCCACTCGAGTACTTAACTCATGTTGTACGACCCTTCAGAACTGTGATGTGAACTGAGTACCTCTATCTGAAATGATGGAAACTGGAATCCATGCAGATGAACAATCTCCCGGATATAAATCTCCGCTAGCCGCTCTAAAGAATAAGTAATACACATAGGAATTAAATGCGCTAACTTGGTCAACCGATCCACAATCACCCAAATGGCATCGAACTTCTTCAAAGTTCGTGGGAGTCCAACTACGAAGTCCACGTTGATCCTCTCCCACTTCCACTACAGAATCTCTATCTGCTGAAGCAACCAACCCGATCTCTGGTGGCACCGAGCTTCAAACTCAATTATATCTTTCTTCATCCGTCTCCACCAAAAGTATTGTCTCAAATCTTGGTACATCTTTGCAGCACTCGTATGGATAGAATACAAAGAACTATGGGACTCATCTAGAATCAACTCTCGAAGCCCATCAACATTGGGTACACAAACCCGACATTACATCCTCAATACCCCGTCATCACCAATAGTCATATCTCTGGCATCGCCATGCAAAACCTTATCCTTGAGGACAAGAAAATTAGGGTAATCAAATTGCCGCTCCCGGATACGATCAAATAAGGAAGACCAAGAGACCAGGCAAGCTAGAACTCGACTGGGCTCCGCAAGATCCAATCTCACACGCAAGCTAGAACCCGACTGGGCCCCGTAAAATCCAATCCAACAAACTGACTGGCTAAGTCCTGAACATCCATAACCATGGGCCTCTTTGCTGTTGTTAAATAAGGCAAACTCCCCAAACTCTCTGCCAGGTGACTCAAAGCATCGACCACCACATTGGCTGTACTTGGGTGATATAAAGTAGTGATATCATAATCTTTCGGCAGCTCTAGCCATCTCCTCTGATGCAAATTTAGACCCTTCTGCTTGAACAGATACTGCAAGATCCAGTGATCAGTATAAATCTCATAAGGCACACCGTACAGGTAATGACGCCAGATCTTCAAGGCGTGAACAATAGCAACTAACTCAATATCGTGGACATGATAATTATTCTCATGTACCTTCAACTGTCTGGACGCGTAACCAATCATCCTATCGTCCTGCATCAATACCTCTCCAAGGCCAACTCTCGAGGCATCACAATAAATAATATAGGACCCCGAACCCGTAGGCAATATCAAAATTGGGGCTGTAGTCAAAGTTGTCTTGAGCTTCTGAAAAGATTACCTCTCACTCTTTCGTCCACTGGAACGGAGCACCCTTCTGGATCAGCCTAGTCATAGGTGCTGCAATGGATGAAAATCCCTTAACAAATTGACGGTGATTACCCGCCAAGCCAAGAAAACTACGGATCTCTATCGCTGAGGATGGTTTGGGCCAACTCTGAACTGCTTCTACTTTCTTTGGATCCACCTTTATCCCCTCACTAGATACCACGTGACCCAAGAATGCCACGGAATCTAACCAAAACTCACATTTTGATAACTTAACATATAAATTCTTCTCTCTCAAGGTTTGGAGCACTGTCCTCAGGTGCTGCTCATGATCTTCCTGACTTTGGGAATACACCAAAATATCATCAATAAAGACAATGATGAATGACTTAAGATATGGTCGGAACATACTATGCATCAAATGCATAAAGGCTGTTGGGGCATTGGTCAGCCAAAATGACATAACAAGGAACTCGTAATGAATATACCGAGTCCTGAAAGCAGTATTTGGGATATTTGGCTACCGAATCTTTAACTGATGGTAACCTAAACGCAAGTCAATCTTAGAGAACACTCGTGCACCTTGTATCTGGTCAAGCAAATCATTAATACAAGGCAAAGGATAATGGTTCTTCACTGTAACTTTGTTCAACTGGCAATAATCAATGCACATACACATAGAACCATCCTTCTTCTTCACAAACAAGACAGGAGCACCCCAAGGTGATACACTGGGCCTAATAAATCCCTTTCAAGCAATTCCTGCAACTGATCCTTCAACTCCTTCAACTCAGGAGAAGTCATACGATACAGATGAATAGAAATGGGCTGAGTGCCCGGCAACAGATCAATGCCAAAATCAATATCTCTATCGGGCAGCATGCCCGAAAGATCAGCTAGAAACACATCAGAAAAATCCTGTACTACTGGGATGAATCAACTATAGAGGTATCAATACTGACATCTCTCACATAAGCTAGATATGCGTTACACCCATTCTCAACCATTTGTTGAGATTTAAAGAAAGAAATAACTCTACTGGGAGTGTGATCTAAAGCACCCCTCCACTTAACATGTGGTACACCGGGTATAGCCAGTGTCACGACTTTGGCATAATAATCAAGAATAGCATAATGGGGCTATAACTAGTCCATGCCCAAGATAATAGAAAAATATACCATACTAAGCAACAATAAATCAGCTCTGATCTCAAAACCACTAAGAGCAACCAAACAGGACCGATAAACGCGATCTAAAATAAGAGAATCTCCTACAGGAGTAGAAACATAAATAGGGAAACTCAAAGAATCTTGAGATATACCCAAATGTGGAGAAAAATAAGAAGACACATATGAATAAGCGGATCCTGGATCAAATTAAAGCGATGAATCTCCGTTACAAACCAGGAATACCTGTGATTACAGAATCGGAGGCAACATCCCCGGTACGGACAGGAAGGGCATAGTATTTGTCTTGGCGTCCCCCTCTAGTCCATGCCCAAGATAATAGCAAAATATACCATACTAAGCAACAATAAATCAACTCTGATCTCAAAACCACTAAGAGCAACCAAACAAGACCGATAAATGTGATCTAAAATAAGAGAATCTCCTACAGGAGTAGAAACATAAATAGGGGAACTCAAAGAATCCTGAGATATACCCAAATGTGGAGAAAAATAAGAAGACACATATGAATAAGTGGATCCTGGATCAAATTGAAGCGATGCATCTCCGTTACAAACCAGGAATACTTGTGATTACAGAATCGGAGGCAACATCCCCAGTACGGACAGGAAGGGCATAGTATCTGGCTTGGCGTCCCCCTCTAGGGCAACATCTACCTCCCCGACCTTTACCTCTAGCTGGCAGAGCAGGTGGGGTAGCAACTGGAGCTGTAATCATAGCCTGAGCACTCTGCGGGGCACGTTGTGGCTGAGAAGTCTATAGAGGTGCACCCCTTCTAAGTTTAGGCCAATTCGTCACCATATGATATGTGTTACCATACTAAATACAGGCCTTGGGAGGACGTGGCAGCTGTGACTAGCTCGTGTCAGGTCTGTTGGAGTGACCGCTGAAAGCAACCCGCGCAAGAGGTGCATTAGATACTGTAGGTGCATAGTAAGGCTCCTGAGGCTTAGGAGGAGATGCAATACCACTGGATGCTAGAAGAACTAAATGAACAAGGTAACTCATATAACCCCTACCATGATGACCTGCAGCTGGGGCACGGGCACTAGAATAATGGCCTGACTCTCGAGACCTATTGGCCTCTGTCTCCTTTATATCGCTAGCATGCATACCCTCAATCCTCCTAGCAATGTTGGCCACATGCTGATAAGAAATATCCATCTCCAACTCACGAGCCATGCTAGACTTGATGCTGGGAATAAGCCCCTCCAAATACCGGCAAACCCTCTCGCAGACGGTAGAAACCAAAGATGGGGCATGTCTAGCCAAGCTGGTGTAACAGACAGCATACTCCGAGAAAGTTATAGTACCCTGGCGCAAATACTCAAACTCTGCGCGCCTTGCATCCCTGAGGCACTGAGGAACATACTCTCTTAGGAACATATCCAAAAATTGAGTCTAAGTCAAGAAAGTTGCCTCATCCAGACTGTTTAATGCATAAGTATGCCACCACTCATAGGCGGCTCATCGATATTGAAAAGTAGTAAAGGAAACCCCGCTCGATCCTGATATACCCATGGTACGGAGAATACGGTAGCACTCATATAGAAATCCCAAAGCATCATCTGATGCTAGACCACTAAATATAGGAGGCTTGTACTTCTTGAACCTCTCAAGCCTCCACTGCTCATCCTCGAAAGTTGCTGCCCTGTCCTCGAACTTATCTGGGACTGCAGGCTATACCGAAATAATCTTTGGGACCTGATCCACATGTACTTGCTGCTCAGGGGTGCGAGGGGTGGGAGTCTGTGCTCCTCCCCCAGCCTAGTATAGCTGAAGCAAGGGGGAGAAACCTTGCCTGAACAAAAGCGGTGTACATGTTCATAATTTATGCCAGAGTCTCTTGAAGTGCTGGAGTAGTAGTAGCAGTAGGCGTATCAGGTGCATGAGATCTAATTGGAATTGCTGGTGGATCCTTAGTGGCAGCTCACGCAGGTGCTCTTGTCACGCCCCGAACCTGGGCATGGACATAACACGGCAATCGGTGCCGGACTACAGGTGACCGAGCGAACTAACTGGCTGTCTGAATCAACATGTTTTATCATAACATACTGAATGCGGAAGATAAGCTAACACATGCTGATATACTGAAATTTTGGATGATATAAATTAAAGTGCGAAAATACTAATACAATTCTGAAACATATTTGTATCCAACATAGCTTAATATGAAAAGCCTGTGACTCTGTCTAACTGTAACTCTAGTCTATGAAGCCTCCAATTTGTACTGAAAACATTGAGTGCTTGAAAATACTGAAGATTGTAGTAATGATAATTCCCCGAAGGAACTGGGGATCACCAAATAGCTGGTACGAGAATCCCAGCGCTCTGAATCATCAACCTGTAAATCATTACCTGCATTGTGAGATGCAGGCCCCAAGCAAAAGGGACGTAAATTCATTTGAATTGTACTTGTATGTAAAGCAACTGAAAGAAAGAATTATAAATGCTGAAACTGAAGCTGAGATGATAACTGTGAATTGATAATTGATAGCTGAAATGATAACTATCAAAACTTAACTGAAATGATAACTGAAGCGATAACTGATAACTAATAACTGAAGTGATAATTGATAACCGATAACCTAAATGATAACTGATAACTAAACTGAACAAAGGAAGTAAGGATATGAATACTCCCTCTTCTGAATGATGAATAACATGTTTAGCTGAATATTAAACTGCGGCCTCAGGCCCAATATATATGTGCACAAACTGCGGCCTCAGGCCCAAGTATACGTATACATAACTGTGACCTTAGGTCCAAAATGCATAAATCATAAACTGCGTCCTCAGGCCCAAAGATGCATAAAGCATAAATTGCAGCCTCATGCCCAAAGATGCATAAAGCATAAACTGCGGCCTCAGGCCCAAATACTGGTGTTCAACATTCAGGAACTGATAATCAAACTAAGTTACATAATACTGGAATATTGGATCGCATTGAGTTACATAATACTGGAATTCTGAATGGGACTAGACTGAGACATGTATTCTTGAACTGATTATGAACACTGAAACTTCAACAGTTTATGGCATACTGAGTAATCTATACTAAGACTCGGGGGAATCAAACCCAAGTCTATGTGAACGAGTTATGAAGCTAGAGAATAGAAGTTCTACAACTATTCCAGGAACTAGCTTAACTATATTTCTGAGGAATTTGGTAATGTCGTAAAAGAACATTGTGTAGGGAGAATTATTAAAATTCCCAAACATAGAGAATTAGCCTCACATACCTTAACTTCCTGCTCTTGAGCGTAATATAACATTTTCCAACCCTTTCAACTTCAATCTATATCAATACAAGTCAAAGGGATTCCATATTAGCAATAATTCTCATGTTTTAGTCACTTAAACATTTTCTCAAACACTTGGTGACATAAAGCTTTATGGACCTTATTAATGGTGTTTCTACACCCAACAAGCCATTCTCTTGATCCTAGATAAATTTTAAAGTCTCAAATTTCTTATAATCAACATCATTCTTTATCACCAATAAGGTAAGCAACACCCATAACCAATAATAACCAACCAACAACCCAAACTTATCACCGTTCATTCTTTTCTATCAAACCCATCAACTCATATTTTATGAACTAGAGTCTATAATTATAAATTCAATGATAAAATCAATTAGTGGGTGAAGATATTACCTTTTTGATGTCCAATCTCCTTGAATTCGAGTTCTAGCGTTCCTTCTCTCAACAACGATGTCCCAATCGAATATCTAATAATATGGAGGGTTTAACCATGTTAATAAGATGTTGGGAAATTGAAATTAACTTAGAATCACCATTAAAACTTACCTTGAGTGGTGGAAGGACCCTTAAGGAAGTTAGGTTTTTTAGAGTTCCCCTTTCTAGAGCAAGTTTTTATGTTTTGGGGCTGTGGGGGACGAAATATAGCTTTAAAACGACCACCCAATAGCGCCCGTGTGCTAGTGGAGGCTTGCCCACGCTACTAACCATGCTAAACGGTAGTAATACTGCATCAAAATTAGCGCGGCCGAGCTAATGGGCGCGCTACCGGCGCGCATATCGCATACTATTCTATAAAATGTGCTTAATATTTTGCACAATAATCCGTTAGGGCTCCATAATATATCGTTAGAAATATATTTCGAAGGGCTACAACTTTCATGCTTTGGGTTTTCCCAATTTCTTTACACATGTTCATTAAAACTTGCTGGAAGACAGACCTTCTGCAAACTTAGTTGATTTTGTCAAATCTTATGCACCTCACTTTCCATCTTGATTTTGAAAAAACTATTTTCACCATAATCATCCCGAAGGACTTCATATGTCCAAAATATAACCTTAATACTCTTTTAACTTATTCATACCTAAGCCGAATTTACGGGGTGTTACATTATCTCCCCCTTGGGATCATTCGTCCTCGAATGATTGTCCTGACTGTAACTTCTGCTAACTACGGACCTTAAACAGGTCTGGTGGAAACATAAACTTTCATTAGCACTTGTATACTAAACTGAATGAATACATGATTACTGAACTATTGCGATACTGAACTTAATGACTACTGCATTGGTCTGCCATGGATACGTGAATACTGAACTAACATGGATATATTAATATTGAACTGGCACGAATATTTGAGTAATCTAAGTACTAAGCTGGCATGAATGTCTAAGTATTGGACTAACATGAGTAGCTGAGTATTGAGCTGACATGAGTATCTGAGTACTGAATTGACATGAGCATCTGAATACTGAACTGACATGAGTATCTAAGTACTGAAGTGACATGAGTATCTGTGTACTGGAAATTTTAATGTTATAACATGATATGTGAAATACTGGTTGAACCACCGGTAATTCTGGTGGCAACTCCAACTCATAAGATATTTGACCGATCTTTTGTAGGATCACATACGACGTGATATATTTGGGACCGAGCTTTTCTTTCTTCCCAAATCTCATAACGCCTTTCATAGACGAAACTTTCAGAAACACCCCATCATCAACTTGGAACTCTAACATCTTTAAATGCTCTTGAATCAACTTAACTTTCTCTATAGTCTGATAGACCAAATTTGGTCCCAACAACTCCTCTTCACCAACCTCGAACCAACCAACTCGCAATCTACACCTTCGCCCATACAGAGTCTCTCACAGTGCTATCTTGATACTTTAGTGGTAGGTTATTATTAGCAAGGTCAATAAGAGGTATGTGATCATCCCAATTACTTTTACCATCCAGGACATATCCTCTATTGTTTGAATAATGCGCTCTGCCTGGCCATATTTCTAAGGATGAAAAACTTGGGCCTAATCCTTTCTTAAAGGACTTCTAAAAGTTCATTGTAAACTGAGCACCACAGTCCGAAATTGACAACAGAGTCCTACGCAATTAGACGATTTCCTGAAGGTATAACTTGGCATAATCTCCTACTGAATCTGTACTCTTTACTAGCAAGAAATGGGCTGACTTGGTAAGTCAATTTAAAATCATCCAATCAAATCATGCTTTTAAAATGAGCAAGATAGTCCTGTTATAAATTTCATATTTACCATCTCCAATCAAAATATGTGTATTATGTGATAAAAATACTAGACTTTCTGCTGCTCGACTTTCACTTGCTAGCAATTCAGACAATTGGCCGCAAAGTCTGCGACGTTCTTTCTCATGTCATTCAACCAATAAATCCCCTTGGTCGTGATACATATTTGGGGTACCTTAATGGAAAGAATACCTGAAATTATGGGCTTCTAACATGATCTTCCCTCTTTTAGTCCATCTATGTCTAGAATACACAATCTGTCTTGGTACCTCAAAGTACCATCATCTCCCCCTTATTCAAAAGGCATCGTCTTACACTTGCAGATCCTTGTCTTTTTGTTGCGATCCAAATAACTTTCGTTATTTTCTGTAATTCTTTGCACTCTACGTCAATAACGACTCATCTTCCAACTTACTTCTGAGCTAAGAAAGAACTAAATTATCACATAACAAAAAGCTAATGTATTCACAACTATCATACACAATCTTAATAATTTAACTCTGCTCACACTGTCAATCCTGGGGAAAACCCCTTTCTATAACTGTTAAAGGTTATTCTCCTGTAGCTTGCCCTCTCACTGCCTAGCTGATTGGTTTTCCCACTATCACTGTACTTCAGGTTTAACTTAAACTCTTTGGGTTCTAACACACGTCTGGTATTTCAAATTATCGTCCAGACACTAGAGATAACCGGCAAAGTGGATCAAATCTTACCTCTACTAGCTCTACTAAAATTGCTAATTCACTGTATCTACTCAAAACTTACTTACTATCCTTTCACTAACCACCTGCTAGCATCATATTTTCTTCTGCTGCTTTGAATAACTAAAGTGAAGCATAAGGTTACTCCTAACTTTCCTCATCATTTGATCATATTCTTTTTCCACACACTATCGTTTTTTTTAACTATGTACATGGATCACACCTAGGGGAATTTCATTTGTCTTAAACAAAATTGGAATATCTAACCCCAAACTCTCCATACACTTCAAGATCATATCAGATTATAAACGATTCAGGGGAAACACTTAGTCACATAACTTAAGGGGGATTATGATATCCTTTATCTCACAATAATGGTTGTTTCTTATAGCAATTCACTAACGTGGTACTTTCTAATTCTGATTTGAATAAATCTAAACAACTTAAAATCATTCCCTAAAATTCAATATTGGCTGCTCTTGGTTCTCATTTCATACATCATATCTTCTAGTTATTTGCATAAGTTGTACGAAATCACATCTTTGTTAATAACAAAAGTTTCTGACTTCTAGGCATTTTACCCTTAGGCTCTTTTCTACCCAAAACTATAGTCACCAATGTTAGGGTGTGACATCTGAACTATCATCATCAAACTTGTGGCTCCATTTTCAAGAGTTAAATAAAGTTGTTCTAGGAGGTAAGACATATACAAATACACTATAATGCACAAACTTATCCTTCAAAGTATACCATCAACTGATAATTCACTTCAAGTGCCATTCGGTGAGTCTTGGTCTTAATCAAGGCCTAAAACATGCAAAGATTTTGCTATGATCACTGTTACTTACATTTTCTTTTAGTACCCATAGGCATCACTATGTACTCACAAGTCACCAGAATTTTGATACACTGAAAATTGGAGATCGGTTAAACATATAACCGAATACTGGCGTACTGAATAACCATAAACTTTCTAACTGAAAGACTGTATAATTAGTAACTGAGGTAAACTAATAATCATAAGACATGATAACTGCTTTTGTATTTTCTGATAAGGTTATGCTTCAATCTGTACTACTATCCATTGCATCGTATTTTTAACGTCCTCTCAAGTCATATATTTACCAGCCTGTACTCCATAATTATACTTCAACGGGATATTATCCTCTCTAGGACTTTAGGTTTCTCCTGTGCGTCGCTTGGACATCCAATACGTTTGGAATTCGATAGGAAGAGAAAGTTAACTATTGCTCTAAGCTTTATGGCACGATCTAGAGTAGAAAGAAATGAGACAATTCTGTATGTCTTGGTAGTTAACCTTTTATATGAGTGGCCGACACACACATATAAAGGAAACTCCATTGGACACGGCTTCATAGACTCCCTAAGACTCTTGAACCTAGTGCTTTGTTATCAAGCTTTGTCACGCCCCGAACTTGGGCCTGGACGTAACACGACACTCGGTACCTGACCATATGTAACCGAGCAAACCAAATGGCTGGCTGAATCAACATGTGGTATCATAACATACTGAATGCGGAATATAAGCTAACACATGCTGATATACTGAAAGTTTGGATCATATAAATCAATGTGCGGCAATACTAATACAATTCTGAAATATATTTGTAGCCAACATAGCTTAATATGAAAAGTTTGTGACTCTGTCTAACTGTTACTCTAGTCTATGAAGCCTCTAATTTGTACTGAAAACACTGACTGCCTAAAAATACTGAAGACTGTAGTAATGATAATGCCCCGAAGGAACTGGGATCACCAAATAGCTGGTACGAGAATCCTAGCGCTCTGAATCATCAACCTGTAAATCATTACATGCATTGTGAGATACAAGCCCTGGGCAAGAGGGACGTCAGTACATTTGAATTGTACTTGTATATAAAGCAACTGAAAGAAAGAATTATAAATGCTGAAACTGAAGCTGAGAATTGAGAATTGATAATTGATAACTTAAATTATAACTATCAAAATTGAACTGAAATGATAACTGAAGTGATAACTAATAACTGATAAATGATAACTGATAACTGATAACTGATAACTGAAGTGACAACTGATAACTGATAACTGATAATTGATAATTGAAATGATAACTGATAACTGAACTGAACAAAGGAAGTAAGGATATGAATACTCCTTCTTCTGAATGATGAACAACCTGTTTAGCTGAATATTAAACTTCGGACTTAGGCCCAATATATATGTGCACAAAATGTGGCCTCAGGCCCAAGCGTACATATACATAACTGCAACCTCAGGTCCCAAATGCATAAAGTATAAACTGCAGCCTCAGGCTCAAAAATGCATAAAGCATAAACTGTGACGTCAGGCCCAAAGATGCATAAAGCATAAACTGCGTCCTCAGGCCCAAATACAGGTGTTCAACATTCAGGAACTGATAATCAAACTGAGTTACATAATACTGGAATAGTGGATCACACTGAGTTACATAATACTGGAATACCGAATGGGACTAGACTGAGACATGTATTCTTGAACTGATTATGAACACCTAAACTTCATCTGTTTATGGCATACTGAGTAATCGATACGAAGACTCGAGGGAATCAAACCCAGGTCTATATTGAATACGCACTGAGTTCACAACGTTTAGAATGAAAGTGGTGAACGAGTTATGAAGCTAGAGAATAGAAGTTCTACAACTGTTTCAGAAACTAGGCTTAACTATATTTCTTTGGCAATTGATAACGTCGTAAAAGAACGTAGTGTAGGGAGAATCATTAAAATTCTCAAACATAGAGAGTTAGCCTCACATACCTTAACTTCCTGCTCTTGAGCGCAATACAACATTCGCCAACCCTTTCAACTTCAATATATATCAATAAAAGTCAAAGAGATTCTATATAAGCAGTAATTCTCATGTTTTAGTCACTTAAATATTTTCTCAAACACTTGGTGACATAAAGCTTCAGGTTCTTTATTAATGGTGTTTCTACACCCAAAAAGCCATTCACTTGATCCTAGATAAATTCTAAAGTCTCAAATTTCTTATAATCAACATCATTCTTTATCACCCATAAGGTAAATAACACCCACAACCAATAATAACTAATCAACAACCGAAACCTATCACTGTTCATGTTTTTCTATCAAACCCATAAACTTATATCTCAGGAACTAGAGTCTATAATCATTAATTCAATGATAGAATCAATTAGAGGGTGAAGATATTACCTTTTTGACGTTCAATCTCCTTGAATTCGAGTTCTAATGTTCCTTTTCTCAACAACGATGTCTGTCACGCCCCAAAATCCGAGGAGCGCGACCGGCACTCAACCGAGTGAACCCGACCGAGCAAGCCTGTTAGATCTCATTCTACCCAAACTGACTCATGAATAAATTGGAGATGGACTCCATTAATCCAGTTCTATAAACATAACATCAACGATATCCATTTCATTTTCATTTGCAACTTCATTCGCCATATTAAGAGCATTACAAGTTTTATACATCATTGCAAAACATCAATATTTCTATTTTAAATTCCCATGCCCGACACTACTCACAACTTTTCTACGGAGCATCTAACTACAACTAAAGAATAATATGGAAATGCTGCCAATAAGGCCCCGGTTATACCTTACACAAATACCAAACTAAGACTCCAGGAAGAAAAGCGACATGAGCTACGCAGGGCCCCAAGAGGAAAGGGGCTCACCAATACAGCTGATGGAAAGTGGATAAGGTGCTACTATCGGTGGGCTGGAGTACCTGCCATAGAACCACCTACAATCCTAACATGAATATATCGCCCCCGGCAAAAGGGACATTAGTACATTTGAATTGTACTAGTATGTATGAACAAACATCACCCCAAGTAAAATCAAATAACACACAAGTAATAGATATCAATAGAATCAACGATCAAATGCACGTGAAAGAAACAATCAAAGTCAAACAAGTTTCACAATCTCTCATTTTCCCCTTCAACATTATCACATCAATGATTTCAAAATTTTCTCATATTTTCATTTCAATAGTGATTTCAATCACTTTTTACCCTTATTACCTCGGCCACCCTTATCACCACAACCAACACCTTATTACTTCGTGTTGCGGTGTGCAACCCGATCCCATCGAACAGTCACAATTCACAAGCAACAACAACAACAACAGCAAGAACAACAACAACAAAATTTCACTAAAAATTTCTACAACCATCGATACCATTTCCATCATATTCAACAGCTCATATTCCATTTAAGTCACAACGATAATTGCCCACGACAATCCACATATGATATTACAACAGTTGTTTCAATTGCATCAATTACGATTTCTTTCCATCATTTGTTACACAACTCTTACCACACAAACACATTCACACACCCACATTTGGTTTGTTGCCACTTACTTGCACCATCATATCGGAAGACTTAACCAACAACATTCAAGGAACATTAATCACAAGAATTCACAAATAGTTCACATAAGTAAACACCTGCTTCCATGTCGACATCCTCAAGCTTTTACAAACTTTGCACATAACAAGATAGGCACATCAAATCACTTCTCACAATCACATATGACTTGGTGGTATGGAAATCAACTAAGGCAATCAATGTACATATTTCCATACAAGTTACACATACCGTATGCTCATCACAATAATGGGATTCTACAAGAGTTAAAGTTATCCATACATACCTCGTTTAAGCTTTCCTTAAGTTACTACAACGTTCCGGAAATTCTAGCAATTCCAATCTAGTTTGAGACATAACAAAATTGAACACAAATTAGAAAGGTATTCATGGTTTCAGCTCATTTGAGCATTTTATCAAATACTAGTTGAGTATTTTAATCTCAAATCTCTTTTTCAAGGTTTTCCTTCGTTCCCCAATCAAATCTTTACTTATTTATGTTAAACAATCTTCCCATAAACCTAAGTTGTACATGCATGTATACATAATAGTATTACACCCAATAATCATACCTCAATACCCCACCTTATACCCCAAACTCTAAATAAAAACCTAAGGTATAGAATCTTACCTCTTAGATGAAGAACTTGTGATTAGGCTCTTTGATTCTTGAAGATTGATGCAAGATTGGATGATTTATATGTTTGGTTCCTCCTTCTCTCTCTAGAAATGCTCTCACCTCTCTCAAAAATCAGTAGAAAATGACCCCAAATAAAGCCCCAAAGGCTATATATTAAAATGGGGTGGGGTTATAAAAATTAGAAAATTAACCCTCCGATGTCAAGTATGCGATCGCAGAACGGACCGCAGAATGACAATGCTGGCCGCAGATGCATCGCAGAACTCGTTGCCCAGAACTGGGCTGTTTTGCTTCATTCTGCGACCATTCTGCGATCGCAGAATGGTTTTACGGTTCGCAGAGTTAAATCTGCGATCGCAGATTTTACCGCAGAATCGCATTTTTCCAGCTTTTGGTAATTTGATCATAACTTTGTGTAGGAATGTCCAAATGACGAATGGTTTGAAGCGTTGGAAACTAGACTCAAAGACCTTTTATTTGATAGGTTATCCATAACCTAAAATCTTATAGGTATTTAGATATGCTCATTCAAAGTATGGTCTAGTGCAAGATCATTGGAAATTTTAGCCTATTATGAACTTTTCCAAATTTTCTTAGATTTAGGCCTTTTCTTGGACCCCAAATTACTTACCATAAGTCTCATACACATATTTACCAAATCCAATGGATGTACAATATGTTAATATCACATAAAAATATTAGAATAAGCCTACGTGACACCACGAAATCCTAAATTACTAGGCAAAGTTTTTCGGGGCCTTACATTCTCCCCCCCTTAGGATCATTCATCCTCGAATGAGGAGTAGAATCCGAATTGAATGCTTAATATAATAAATCTCTTTTCTTACCTACCTCAAGACCTTAAATTTTGACTAACTCCTAAATTTTTCAGAAATTTCGGCAGAGTTTCCTTTGTAACTAGGCCTATCCACCTGCCAGAGAATCACCAAAATCGTCTTAACAACACATCCACAACTAGACAGGGCACTACAATATATATACCAACAATACAAATCTCAGTATTACAAGCACTACATCATCCTAAGGATACCAGAACATGGACTGCGCAGTTTTTTATCAAAACACCTATATAGTACCTTTCAAGGCAAAACCAATTGATATTCAATCAGGCAAAAATATTTTCCTTCCACGACACTTTCAGCCTTCCAGATGACCTCCTCAACTTACAAGCTCTGTCATGACACATTTTCGGAAATAATATCAACTCCCAAACATACATAACAAGGATGACAAATAGACACCTCGCATGAGTTAACTATCCATTGACTTTACATTTAATAATTTCCACTGTACAATTTATATTCCACCGGATATTGCAATTCATGGTAACAACAACAACCAACAATTCCATCACATGGCATCATACCATCAAGAATGTCATTTCATAGTAACCAAACAGTCATGTGTTCATAATAATCCTTACCAGTCATTAATGTAATCACAGAGGTGTTCATCAACAAGAATATAATTTCATTTCAATCAACAATCCATATGAAGTCAAGCCACGATGATTCTTTCCAGTAGTGCATCATATAGGATATTACCAAGATCATATAGTTCAATCAAATTAATTCACACCCCTCTTTTATCACTACCTTCTTAGACATAAACATATGAAATCACAAAGTAAATGAGGAACAGTTATGGGGAACATCATACTCCTAGTGCAACCTAATTTGGAATACACTTATGTTACCTTTATTATCGACTCACATAACATCTTCAGGGGAAAATATGAAGAATAGCCTGCTCACCCTCCAAACTCTAAATCTCCAGGCGAACACTCACACTAAACCCTTGATGACCTTCAACAATTGCTCTAAGATGTGCTATCATAAACTATACATAAAATTACCGATCAAATATATATGTGATCACACTGTCAAGATTTATCTTTGACTCGTCTGAACTTACAATACCCAATGGATCTAATACAATGAGGAACAACAGTGTTCAAGATCAGGCTGGAGTTATTCGGGAATCCATTAATGCGCTTAATAGAGAACTTCATGAGGTCATATGCTAAGAGACACAGAAGGTTATTACTAACAATACTGACATGGTTAATTACTGTGACTACGTCAATTGCTACACAAATGAGGCATAGGGGTAAGTAGTACATTGGCAATACGAATCCTTAAGGAGGAATATCCTAGTACGTGAACCACTCGTTTTCTAGAGTGAAAGGTAATTATGTTTATCAAGAATAAAAATACTGTGGCACCTTGAATGCGATATGGGTTTCAAAATACATGAAGTCGAATTACACTCTTAACATTACTTGACACACGGAATCTATGCCACAAGCCCATGAGGATGAAAAGAAGTTGAACGCTTATGAGATTATCATAATTCAGTCAACTTAACGCTTACTGATAATTGATCATATATGTGGGAACTAAAGATACGACCACTTGTCTATAAAATCAATATGCTCATGATATGTGCAAAAATCTGAAGTCATCTAATCTCATCCCTTTCTAAAGTAAAACCACATAGCTCGGACATCTAGATGTTGGGATGAAATAATGTACTGGTTAGAGGCATCCTATTGGTTAACATGATGCTCCAGGAAGAGAGAAAAATACCACTCATATCCACCCAAGGGGGTGTAATACCAAGGGTTTTAAAACTCCCCTCACATAAAAATGATATATTCAATACTTCTAAAAGTCGAGTGAGAAGAAGGCCACGTAACCCATCCAGTCCGACCCATTTGAGACTTTGGAAAAGGGGATGCAATTTGGTTTGAAATCAGGGAAAGTTTAGCCCGAGCTTAAAGGAAAATCAATACTTTTGAAACCCATGGGACAAGCCCTTGTAGTCCTAGAAAATCGATAACAATGGCGAGGAAGTACTTAAAACCATTACGAGTTGGTATAAAACAAGACCTTAAAGAGCCCACATGGATAAGTTCGAAAGAATGAGACGTCTTAATGAATTTATCGAGGAGAAGTAACTTGTGCTATCTAGTCACATGGACAAGTGGAGCAGGTAGATGATTGTTTAGGAAAAACTCTCATGAGAAGTGCGAGCAATATCTTTTTATCCTAACAAAAGCAGCATGTCCTCATCCTTAATGCTACATGACTTTCTCTTTGATGCCATGAAACATAAATGAATTCTACAATGAGAGTTATCAGAGGAATTAGATAGTAGGGTAGCAAAACTAATGAGCACCATTTGGAACCAACGATCTTAAACCAAGTTGAAGACATTAGAAGTCTGTAAGAAAGGAGAAATTTGCCCACTCTCGGGTTTCTTATAGAGTACATAAAAGTGAGGTTAATTAAATCATATCATAAAGTTGGATGACTAGTCGAGACATTGATATCGCATTAAAGAATATGGGTAAACAACACATGATCCAAGACAAATTACAGAAAGTGAGAGAGCCTTGTGGAAGTAACCTCTACATTGTAACCACTAGGAAGGGTGGTAATATAAAGCGATTATGAGAAGCTACCTCTTTTTTTTCTATGGAAGATCTCTGTATGAAGTCACATGATGTATAACTCTAGAATTTAAAATTTCAATTGTGTTTAGCAACTCAACTTTATAATAAAACATTACAACACACTTCTATACAACCAGCGATTACAAGCCATATGGGGAGATGCTATAAGACTTGACTGAGAGAAAGGTTTTGACATACGAATGTGTTACTAGGTGTATTTCTCCTTGGCCACCCAAAATCAAAAGGCGAAACTTAGACTGATATGCAGATTGTTCGACTAGCACAAGTGAAGATAATCCATTATCGGAAAGACATCATTCAATTTCAGCAATTGCGGCATGCTATCAACCCTTGATGAATCTTGAAGTGATATAAGAACCCAATGAGATAGTATAGAATAATCATGGAGGGTTTGCAGATGTTCATAATGAGTTCTTCATGGATTTCAACTTGAGAACTACCCAGACGCTAATGAAATACAGAAGAATATGAGAAATATGCGTTGTGCTATAATAACCCCCAAAGATGTGCTTGGTCTTGACGGAGAGCCTAGTAAGGGTCCTTACGAGACAAAAAGTGTTACGATCACTCATATAAGGATATGTTCTCTCATGGTTATCGAACAAGTGTGGGGAAACTAGAACAATGAATTCACTAATTAATGAGCACAATGAACACATGCTATGAATGTGTAAAGATAAAGTAAACATTTGATATGAGCTGGACATGCTTCTGCTATATTAACTCCCAACTGCAATATACGACCATGCCACGAGCAACCACAATACTAGGACAAAATGAGCTACTTACTGCGGGATGTCCCAAATGTATACGAAAGTTATGGCGACACATGATCTTCCTATGACGTAGATGTGAGGATCTCAATTTTCAGAGATACTTTATGCCCACGGTGACCATTTCGATTGACGTGCATTCATGTGAGGTGTTATGGTATGCTCTTATGTTACTAGGCAGTCAGAAGCTAATGAAACTACAACAAATCTCAGAATTCCATTCTAACCCTCGGATCAAAATATCACCTATCAACCGGAATTTGCCAAATACTAACTTCGCCAATTCAAGCCTAATTCTACACCGGACTTGCAAAATCACTTACGATCGCACCCCTAAGTCACAAATCATTCCCCGAAGCTAACCGAATAATCAGAATCCATAACCGAGCCATCTAACACATAAGTCGACATCCGATTGACTTTTCCAAAATAATCCTTCCTTAAAGAGACTAAGTGTCTCATTTCCTTCTAAAACCAATCCAAATCAACTTGTTCACACAATACTCTTATAATGAAGTATAAAGAAGTAGAAAATGGGGGAAATAGAGCGGTAACCCATGAGATGATGGGTCGGGTCATCACAGTTGTGCTGATACTGCACTCTACACTCTTTTGTATAGACCCAAGTGTTGTAGACTTCAGACCATGGTGGGACCGCTGATTCTTGCTCATCAAGCAACCCGAGGTAGCCCTGCAGGCATTCGTAGACCCTGATGTCCCCTTCTATCTACTTTCCAGTTTCTTACATGTATTTCCAGATGCAGTGTTGTATATAATTCTTTCAGATCTTTATTTGTAGTATTCTTAGACCGTCTGTGAAACTGTGACAGTAGATTTGGGTAGTCGAGACTCAGACAGTTTTACTAGGTATTTATGTTCAGATAGTTTGTTGTTTTCTTCTGCTTATGTTAAATTCCATTATTGAAATATTATTATTGTTATTAAAATTGCTAATGGATATAACATGAGTAAAAAGGGTAACTTGTGAAATTAATTGGCTTCTCTAGTCCGTACAAGTAGGTGCCATCACGACTCTCGAGGGTGGGAATCCGGGTGGAATAAGATTCTTGCAGGCCTTTGTACTTTGTATGTAATAACCCTTTGGGGGCTTTGTAATCAAACGTTGTGACCCATCGGGGGCTATTGTACTCAAATTTTTATGAATAAGAAATGAACTTTGTTGATCTCTGCTTTCGAATTTGCTCTATTTCTGTATGCCTTCATGCCCTTTGAGTCTCTTCGAATGTATCTTTTTGTGTCACTAATCGCTGATATTAGCTTGGTAGTAAGTGTTTACCTTGATTTCTTGCCAATCGATATGGGTTCTTTTCGATCCCATTGTCATCTTTAGGGAGAACTCTCGGTTGGTCTGATAGATCGGTGCTATAAGTATCTCCTGAGTTATTTGGAGATCGCGCATTGAGTTCCGAGGTCTCCGGGGGTACTACCCCGGATGTAGCTCATCTTTGGGTACTCTGGAGCCCTTATTGATCTTGATGTAGATGGTCCCTTCAGGTTGCATGAGATAGACTTCTACTTCACTTTTGGCGTTTGTTTGCTCTTACGCCCTTCGCGGTTTTTGAATGCCTTCTTTTGTTTATGGGCCATCATAGTCTGCCATGATAGCTTGTCCCAGTTTCTAGCTGATTGGCAAGGCTCTTCCCTGATCTTTATTTGTCTGACTTCGGACTGATAGAGGACCGACCGGATAAGCTTGAGCTATTGAGACCTGCTTGTTTGTTTGGAGATCGTGCGTCAAATTCTGGGGCCTTCGGGAATGCTACCCTGGATGAAGGTCATCTTCAGGTTCCCCAGTGGTCCCTGTTTATTTTGATGTAGATAACTCTTTCAGAGAGTATGAGGTTGGCTTCCATTTGAGGAATTTGTCTATGTTTGGGCGCATCTTTGGGCCCTTATGAAGCTTTTTGCGATTGGGGCTTCTGGGTTTACTACTCTAGGGAGGGGATCACGAGCCCGGGCACTCGCCTTGTGTCTGGTTCCGGTGCTTTGGAGCTCAACGTGGCCTGTTTCTTGAGACCAAGGGCTCTGAATGTGAAATGCTGGCTTAAGCATAGAGATTGTACGTATGGTCCCCTGAGTCTTATCGTCTATTGGAGGATCTTCCCTGGGTCGAGTATTAATCTGTCAATCTGTATCGAGGCCGTGGGCCTCCCAGGGCTTGCCTCAGGTAGGTGAATCGTTGCTGCTTTTTGTATATATATGGAGCAGCCTCGGCTTTCCCACAAGACTGTACTATTTTCAGATAGTCGTTTTTCCATTATGGTATAGGGGACTGCATATTTCTAGGTGCGAAAGTATTGGTGCGTACCTTTGCTTTGGAGGCGGCGTCTTTGCCAAAGGGAAAAACATCTGGAGATGGTGATGAGACATGTGGGTGGAGCGAAAGGGTAGTCCTGCAGGCGCTTCCCTTAACGAGGGTATTGCGTATTCCACTGATGGATGCCTGAACGTGTATTTATATCGTTTCGCCTTATGCCCTCCTGATAGCATCGTGCTTCAGTTTTGTCTGATGTATCGGGTTACTCTAGAACTGATCTATCCGTCATTTTTGCAAACGCTGTTGATGATGAGGTTCTTCGCGGAGAAGGCCGAGCTCGAATTCTTGCTTGATCACCATGTCAGGCTATATTGGCCCTTCCATCATCGGGGTCTGATAATCTTGAGGGATAGTTCGCCCACGCCCTTTGTAGCCTGTGATGAGGAGGGCGTAAATCGAGAGTGGGCCAGTTGGTTTTTCTGAGTCCAGATGACCTATATTATTCCTGTGGAGTTTCTGCCATTCCCCGAAGGGTGGAATCACGCACGTAAGTGAGGCGCTTTGTCTCTCTTTCAGATTTTTGTTCATGGCAAAAATCGACCAAATAAAAATGCTATTTCCCTTGTTGCAACAACTTCATGGATGCCGGGCCAAGTCCATGATTTGCCCGGCTGGGTTCGGAGGTTGGTGACCCATTCTTCTAGTGACGCACGTAGGTGGCGAGCTATGTCTCGCATCAGGTGGGCAGTAGACCATAAAGGTATGTGTGTATGTTGCTTTTCTCCTATTGTCATGTATCTGAGGTAACATTTTCCCATCTCATTTGTGGTGGATTCGCTGTTTGCTAATATCGGGCGGTTCCTTGGGGGCGAGGCAGCACTTTTCCAAAGAGCAGATGGAGTTATCAGTCTCCGAACCGAGAGATGGAAGTAAAAAGAGGGACCAGAGCCCACAATGCGAAGGAGCCTTTAGTGGTGCTGGCTAGGCTTATATTTTTTAGGACGGGGCATCGCCCGAGTCGGCTGTTCTCATAGCGCCTGTTTCTCAGCAAATGGCTCCCTTGAGCGAGCACATTATGCCCAGGGCCGGTTCTTTTGGGGTCACAGTGGCAGGATCAATAGTAACATGTTCTGATCTAGAGGAAATCTATCGTCTTTACTTTGTGGTGAATTTGTGCACAATTTTCTCGTATCCCGCATCTTCCTCCTCTTATTAAATCTTTCCTGCGCAGGCCTGTGATAGGCTTAAGTCCGAGTTATTTCATCAAAAGGCCAAGTTTCAGAGGATTCTAGATGAGGGAGAATCCCTTAGGCTTCTTTGAAAGGAGAAGGAAGTTGAGCTGCAGCATTGGCGATATGAGGCATATCGGAGCTCAAACTATGAGAGATATTTGATGGAGCAGGTAACTTCCTATAGTGCATTTTTACCTTCTTTCTAATTTTTATGGCTAATTTCTTCTTTCCATATCAGTTGTAGAAAAAGTCAAAGGCCTTGGAGTACCTTAAAGGCGACATGAACTGTGTCAGGGCCGTTTGCGAGGATCTAAGAGCTCAAGTGCAGGCTCAATCTTTAGAGGAGATGAGTACCTCGGTTATGATCCCTGCCTTCGAGGTCCAACTTAACTTGACCCGTGGTAATGCCAAAGTTCAAGCAGATATGATCGAGAGACTCGAGTCCAACCTTTAGAAGATCAGGGCTGAGATAATTGATGCCCGGGCGGAAGCGGTTTTAAGCCAAACCAAGGCTGATGTGAGATGGAGATTTGCATAAAGGAAGCTGCTGATGCTCAATCCAAGTTGAGGCAAGACCTTAATCGTGAGAAGAGGATCGAGGAATATGTTCACTGCCGATCCTGGAGAGAGAGGTATTCGAGGAGATTGGAGCGAGAGGCTTCATTCTCTCAAAGGAATTAGCTCAAGCAAGGGCGGATGAAGGTGACGCTCAGTCACTCCTTGTGGATGTCGCGGAGGGCAAACTTGAAGGGCTGTAGCCCTTTGGTACAAAATATAGATTCTACAATTATATAACCTGGTTTTCGGTGCGCGCAGGGCGTGCCTATAGGTGGATAATGTTTTTTCATATGTAATATAAGAAGAATTTTAAAGCATTATTCCCTTTGTACCTTTTTTCTATCGTTTCTCTCTATCGTGTAGGCTGGTTTTGGAACTAGTCCCCGAGTCGCATTATGCCTCAAGATTCGATTGGCCATCTAGCTCTTTCTCGCCTGCATGGGCAGAGGGTGATGGCCCTTTGTGCTCTTGGGCCAAAGTAATTTTACGGGTGCGCGGCCTGGAGATTTGTCTCGACCGTTGATAGCGTCGTTTGGGCCGTGCCTTCATGCATATTGTGGTTGAATTGCCTTCCGGTTCAGTCTCTGAGTTGGGATCTGACTCAAGCTTAACTTACCCTTGAGGCAGTTTGGGCTAGCAATAATGATTCTCACTTTTTGCCCTTGGGTGTTTGGTGATTTTCCAGGTCCAGTCTCCGAGTCGCATTGCGATTCAAGTTGTAATTGAACCTTTTATCTTTCCGGAGATTCCGGTCAGAGATAGTGGCATCAATGTCATGCTCTTGGGAGTATTATGATTTTTGGGTCCAGTCTTTGAGTCGCGTTGTGACTCGAGCTATGATCGACCCTCAAATCTCATTTGAGTTCTCGGCCAGCGATGGTGGCCTTTCTGTTGTTTGATCGTTGAGACCTTTTAGTATGAGGCCTGGAGGCTTTGCTTGGTTAACTATTTTTGATCCGATCTTCGAATCGGGTTACGATTCAAGCTCACTTTAATCCTCAAGTTGTCAATTTAGAAGCTAGCAATGATGGCTCTTACGTTGTATTGTCGTAGATACCTTTTGATGTGAGGCCCGAATACTTTCTTGGTCGACAACAATGGCACTTACGCTGTTTGGTCGTAGAGACCTTTTGATGTGAGGCCCAGAGGCTTTTTGTAGGCTTTGTTTCCTCTCGTTAAGGTCTTATTGAATATTTTTGCCTGGCCCGTCGTCGGTTCTGAAAGAACCTCAATTTCAAGTCGTAGTAGGCGATGTTTTGAGCACCTCGTAGTGTAAAGAATAGCAAAAGAAGGGTATTACTTAGAAACCTTCTGCTAGCCCAAGATCATTTAATAAGATATGAGAAATCAACTAAAAAAGAGGAAGCTTGAAAAGAGAAGAGAGATTTTTGAAATGAGAACTTTGTTATTGAAGAAGACTTTGTTGATTTTGGCTTCAATACAAATGCCTAAGACCACTCCTATTTATACTTCTCTAAGGATGGTTCTAGATAATATTCTAGAACATGCACAAGAAAAATCTAGTGAACCATATCTTTCCATAATACTCTAGAATACCTAGATGCCTCTAATAGATAAACTTATCTTCCCACAACATTTTAGAACATCTAGATATGTCTACAAAATATCAAGGATACTTCACTAGGACATTCTAGAGAATTCCATATTTTTCCAAAAAATCACTTTACTATATTTTTCTCACACTCCCCCTTAAAGTGATTTTTTGGAAGCTATCCCACGCTTGTCGCGGAAGAACTCAACTGATTCTTTAGGACGTGTCTTGATGAAGTTCTCAGCACTATTTTTCGGGATCCTCCTTCTTCCCCCAAGACCAAAGGTTCTTTAATTGGTCCTGCAAAGAAACATGAATACGTACTGACAAAATTTTCTTCTCTGAAGTGAGCTGGTTTGATAATAGTTCCTTTTGGCCTTCCCGAACCACTTGAATCATCTTCTTGTTGAGTTTTATGTTGTTGAGGTCCAGGACTCCCCGTTTCTCTTAACTCCTCGGCAGTTGTATTATCTAGAGAAGTACCTGCAATGGGCAAGCTTGAATCTCCATTATTTAAGGTTTTTGAACTCTCTCCATCCAATGCAGCTCCATAATATAGAGACACTTCATCGAATATGGAATTCCTTGAGACAACAAAGAGATGAGTTCTATGATGCATGGACTTCCATCACTTTTTCTTTTCATCATGTCCAACAAATATGCATTTTCTTGCCTTGGCATCCAACTTGCTCCGTTGAAAACCAGGAATGTGAACATAAAAAATAGAGCCAAAAACCCTAAGATGTTTCACGCAAGGTTTTTCTCCTAACCTTAATTCATAGGGAGACTTCATATTGTTTGGAGAAAGAGGCATCCTGTTAATCGCGTACGCTGCACATTTCATGCCTTCAGCCCACAAGGCTCTAGGTAAATTTTTGGCATGAAGCCAGCTCTTACATGTCTTAGTTAATTGTCGGATCTTCCATTTAGCCACTCTATTTTGTTGTGGCGTATCAGCGCATGTCAGCTCTCTTTTAAAGCCATGCTGGTGACAAAAGGAAGGAAACTCATCTGATGTGAACTCACCACCATTATCAGTTCGCAACCGCCTTATTCTGGAATTGAGTTCACCTTCAACTGTTTCTTTGAACTCCACAAACTTACTGAAAACTTCTAACATTTTTTTCCCAAAATAAACCCAAGTGAATCTAGTAAAATCATCAATGAAAATTAGCATATAAGAATAGCCTGAGAATGAAGGAGTTCTCGTTGGCCCAATCAAGTCACTGTGAATAAGTTCTAGTGAAGCATTACACCTTGACAAGGATCTGTCAAATGCAAGACGATGTGCCTTTCCATATTGACATCCTTCACAAACCTCTCTTCCACAAAAAATTCTTAAGTTAGCCAAATCTTTTACTAGATTCAACTTTACCATGGCTTTTAATTTATCCATGCTCAGATGTCCAAGTCTAGCATACCAAATATATGTATTATCATTGCTACTCATCTTCTCAATATATGAATTAGAGGCAGATAAGACACATAGATTGTTAACTCTCGTACCTGAGTGAACGATATCTGCCTTGACCACCTTGATATTTAGGAGGAACTTCACATCACGTGGGCCAAATAGTAAATAGTTTCCAGCATCTACAACATTTGCAACTGAAAATAGATTTTTCTTCATACCTGGAACGTGAAAGACACTGTTGAGGGAGATAGTGTCTTTTTGCTTCTCGTTGATCACAACAATGACTTCCTTCTCCACATTATGGACTGTATTATCTGATGTAACAATGACATCATGTCTGTTGTATTCGCGAAAGGTGGAGAATTCGAATTGATCTCCAGTGAGATGGTCCCCACATTCTGAATCCACGATCCAGTCTCTTTCAAAATTTGGGGAAGCCTTGGTATTTATTGCTCAAGTATCCGCTGTGAAGAACTTTCCCCAGTCTTCTACTTTTTCTTCTTCTTCTTCTTCAACAACTTTCTTGTTTTGAGCCATATTTCTCTCCTTGACTCGACAATATCCTTTTATATGACCAATTTTTCCACAACGGTAACATTTTAAAAGCTTTTTACCGTTACCAGAAAACTGCCCCTTATTTCCTGGAGAGCTTGAACCACTTGAGGATTGAAAGTGCATGCTATGTCTTGGTTTTCCTTTATAGTTTCTCTTATCGGCAACAAGAGCATTTCCTTCCCCTTCTTTGATAGATACACCAACCATCTGTTTGGCTAGTAGCTCTTGTGACGACAGCAAATTCTCAAATTCTTTCAAAGATGGTTGTTTATCCCATCCTTGAATGGATGTAACAAATGGAATATATTATGGCTTTAAACCACGAATAATGATTCTTCTTATTCATGCTTCAGAGATAGCCTCGTTCGGATTCAATAGAGAAATTTCGGAACACTGATTTTTAACCTTCAAGAAATACTCGGCGATAGAAAGATTACATTGAGTGGTGTTAGCTAACTCATTCTCCAAAATCTGTAGCCGAGCTTCATCCTTCTTGTTGAACAGTCGATCGAAGGTCCTCCATATTTCATGAGCTGATTTACACATTATAATATGATCAAATAAATTAAGAGAGATAGAACTCTTTAGGATAAACTCTGCCTTAGCATTAATCTGCTTCCACTTCTTACGCGTATTGCTATTTTTCAGTGCTTCAATAGGAGGACTTGTGTTAATCCCATTGACAACTTCAAACAAATCCTCACCAATAAGGTATGACTCCATACAAGTGTTCCATACCTTGTAGTTGGACTGGTTCAATAACTCAATTCCCAATCCATTAGCACGACCACCTAAATCCATTCAGAGAAACCAATTGAATCAACCACTAACGCGACCTTGAAATCCAGAAGTCGTCTTATGGCTCTGATACCATGTAAAGAATAGCAGAAGAAGAGTATTACTTAGAAACCTTCTGCTAGCCCAAGATCGTTTAATAAGATTGGAGGATTCAACTAAAAAAGAGGAAGCTTGAAAAGAGAAGAGAGATTTTTGAAACGAGAACTTTGTTATTGAAGAAGACTTTGTTGATTTTGGCTTCAATACAAATGCCTAAGACCACTCCTATTTATACTTCTCTAAGGATGGTTCTAGATAATATTCTAGAACATGTACAAGAAAAATCTAGTGAACCTTATCTTTCCATAATACTCTAGAATCTTTAGATGTCTTTGATAGACAAACTTATCTTCCCACAACATTCTAGAACATCTAGATATGTCTACTAAATATGAAGGAAACTTCACTAAGACATTCTAGAGAATTCTATATTTTTCCAAAAAATCACTTTACTTTATTTTTCTCACAGGTTCATGAGTCATAGGTCGAGTAGATCGATGCTTTTGCGATTTTTGAGCCGATGTGGTCGGAACTCATTTTTTGCCAGTTGAGGGAAGCCTGTTTTTAACCGTTCTTTACGAAGTAGATTCAGAGGATTTTTTAACGATAGTCGGGCGTCCCCGAGTCATATTTTTTGGGCTGTAACAGCCGTTTTGACCGGAGTCATGTGCATTTGGCCGGGGCCATTTTTGATCCCGAGAAGCAGTTTTAGGCATCTAAACCGAGGGTATGTCCTTTCGGGATTCTAAAAATGCGATGTATAGCCTAAACTGCGGGATTTTTCATTCCTGTTGAGGTGTTACAGTTTGTCATGCCTGTTGAGATCTTACAGTGTATGGAGAATGGATCTGCTTGTGCCGAGGCTGCCCTCTAGGGTCTTACAATTTTGGATTTTCTAGCACGTGGAGATTGGTGGTAGTCTCCGAGTCATCGAGTTGTTCAAGCCTGAAGAGCGCTTCTCGTGAGCTCGGAGTTGCACCATAAGAGCTTGATGAGCTCGGTGTTTCGACCCTGGGGTCATCGAGATACCAAATTTTTTAAGTCTCCGGGTATCTCGAGATATGTTTGGTGGAGAGGTTTTTAATGTGGATAAGACAAAATAGTCTTCTTCGACACATGGAATGCTCAAAAAATATTCTTTATTACTTGGCAAAAATATAAGCTGTAAATACATGTTGTCCTGTTGATGTGAGTCTGGTCAACATGGGTGCCATTTCTCTGATTATCTTATGTGCTTGTATGATTCCATATTGGAAATTTTTAGGAGAGAGGATCACGATCTCGTCGGGTCCCCTCACCGGGGATGTGCAGTCCTGTTAATAATCTTGTTGGCGGAACCTTCTTCACGTTAGAAACCCGGTCGAGGAAAGAATTCCTGGTGGGCACTGTGGTGACTGCGGACCCTTGAGCGGGATCCAGAGCTACCGAATGCCTCAACTGGATGCCTGCGTACAAATTAGCAATAAGAAAGGAAAGGAAATTAAAAAAGGAGACTGCGTTTTGGGGAGCAAGTCCCGCTGCAGTCGTCTTCCTTGTCCGGCCAAGCCTGACCGAGGTTATGATTATCCTTACCCTTTGACTTCATTTGAGGGATCTCCTCATGTTGCTCGTAGCTATATATTTTAGCCCTGCATTTGTCGGGGGTTTTGCACCTTTGGCAGAGCAGGGTCGGAGTCACACCCCGGGCAATATATTCATCGTTGTCTGCACAAAGCGTCGACACCCTGTACGCTCGACATATCAGCCTGAGCTCAGGCAGGCTGTGCAGGGGTAGTGATTTTGTTCATTGTGGAAACCGCCATCAGGAACCTATCTAAAATCCGATTCGAGAGCGATGTTGGTTCGGATTGTCCTATCAGCTTCGGCCCGACATCATCGGTATAATTTGGTGGGACCACCTGTACTCATAAATGCATGTTTTATTTGAAATGAGTCGAATTAGAGAAGGGGTTACCAATACATTAATGCGATGCCGAGGTGGAATCTCAACGTACTTTTCCTCGAGCGAGAGGGTGTCCTTTAGGAGCATTTTCTAGAACAGTCCCTTTCTGGTGATAGGCACTTGCACTCTACGTCCTACGGATCTTCTCAGGGTACTGCCATCCTTTTACAGTTGTGACGATGTGCCGCGGTTTGCCAGCACTATTTTGTCCGATCTCCTTTCATCTATGGAGCAGCATCCAGGTTTGCTTGTTTGGTGACACTTTGTGCCAATCTTTGTTGAATGGCATAATTGCAACCCTTTTGGGTTTGTGACCCCGAGCACCTCGTGATTTCTGTGGTGGGACATGGTTTCCATTGAGGGGTTCCGATTGAATAGATCCGAGCCACCTGTAGTTACTGGCTCCACTTATAGTGACCACTATGCTTGGAACTGCAGTGTTTAAGCTGCACTACATAGGGCGAGGTTTCCTTGCCGACTATATCTTGTTGAATCTGGTACCATTGGAGGGTCCTCGTGGGTGTTATCCTTTCAATATTGCCTTGTTGTTGCGAGAAGTGTTGTATGTCGAATCATCTTTTCCGTTTGCACCATATGGACGATGGATCCTTTCATTCAATGTTAGGTCCTCTACCAGGTATCTACCCGGATATGCTAAACTCGAGGAGGTTCCTCGATAGTCTTCTACGACCCTGATTTGGGTCCATTGTCAGCTGCTGGCATCTGACCAAGCCTTGACCGAATATTCGACCAGGCTTTGCTTGAACTGCTTTGGAGTCTCCGGGTATTCTTTGCTTAGGTTTTGGGCGAAGGCCTGTGCTTCCCAACTACTCGGGATCAGGAGCGGTCTTGTTTGTTCTGTCGGGGAGGGGGGTGCGGCTTCCTGTGACACTTTATTTCTTCTTCCAGCCTTCAGTGCATTGGGCCCTTTTGGTATTGCTTTGATGGCGTCGGTGTGTGCTTACATGGACCATGCTAGTATGGTGAGCGGATCCTCGAGATCAGGTGCCGAATAGTGGTGCTGCGTCATGGTTTCTTCCGAGGGAGTTTCTTCAAATCTCCTTATCGGGACGGCCCTGAGTTCTCCATTTTGGAGGTCATTGTTCCTGGACGGGCATGCGTAAGTGGTGATGCACCCGCGAGGACTTGAGGCCCTGTCACTGCCGGGGAGTTTTGTCATTTTTGACTTTCGCGAAATGAGTTTTGGGATCGTATCTTCGCGAAAAAGTTCATGCAGGAGTTTTCGCGAGCATAATTCGATCCTTACGATAAGGTCTTCCAGCATCACTACTGATCTTTGTCTTTGGTACCCTAAAGATAGTAATTTCAATCTTGTAGAGTATCCTGATGCTGACTATGGAAGATTCCTTCTAGATAGGAAGAGAACCTCGTGTATGGCTCATTTTCTTGGTTCATGTCTTGTATCATGGGCCACTAAAAAGCAAAATTCAGTGGACTTATCCACTACTGAGGCTAAATATGATGTTGCTGCCTCTTGTTGAGCTCAATTGTCGTGGATCAAATAGCAACTGATAGATTTTGGCATTGAAGTTGGTTGTACTCCTATCTTTTGTGATAACACTAGTATTATAAGTATGACAAAGAACCATGTTCATCATAAGAGGACTAAGCACATAGATTTAGACATCACTTCTTAAGAGATAACTATAAGAAAGGATTGATTACCGTAGAATTCTCTACTACTGATAAACAAATTGCTGACATCTTTACCAAAACATTGAGTATAGAAAGCTTTGAAAGGAACAAGTTAGAATTAGGTATGACTAAGATCACCTAATGGGACTAGCTCAGAATTCACAATGAAAAAAATTGAAAAAACATTTTGTCTATAAAATCTAAACTTGGGTAAATAGTAAAGATCCATAATCAGCCGGCATATTGTGCTCATGTCGAGGAAGAAGCCGATGGAAAACCTTAGTTCCATGACATCAAGGAGTACCTATCAAAAAGAGAATACCTGGAGCATGCAAATCACATTCAAAAATGCACGCTCCGGATATTGTCAAATCACTTCTTCCACAGCAGAGGGAACTTGTATAGAAGAACCCCAAATTTGGGTTTGCTAAGGTGCGTCAACGTAAAGGAAGCTTCTAAGCTCACCTTGGCCTTTCGCCGCTTGGGGAATGGATGTTATTGGTCCGATCAAGCCCATTGCTTCGAACGGACACTGGTTTATTGTGGTAGCCATTGACTACTTCACAAAATGGGTAGAAGCTACATCTTACAAAGCTATGTAGAATGGGTAAGAAGTCGCTATAAACCAATTGGCCCTTATCGATTGAAAGAGGATGAATGCAAAATGCCATGGCCGATTCTATCAGAACAGAATGTCCAGAGCTTTCAACAAAAGGGTCAAACCAAGGCAGTTTGCACCAGGACCGTTGGTATTGAAGAAGATTTTTCCTCACGAAGATGAAGCTAAAGGGAAATTCTCTCCCAACTGGAAAGGTCCGTATATGGTTCATAGAGTACTAACATGAGGAGCACTCACACTTGCAGAGATAGATGGTGAGATTTTTCCAAAACCAATCAATTCAGACGCAGTCAAGAAATACTATTCCTAGATTATTTCACATTTCTTTTCTAATGTAATTGAACTACACTTGACCCGATTCCCGTTTAAGAGGGGATACGTTAGCGGCCTTATGGGTTCGGTCATATCATAATAAAATTTTCATTTCCCCCAAAAATCAGAAACTGGGGCAGAATTTTGAGGAGGGTCCTCAAAATTTCGGAGCAAGTCCAGCCAATGCCGATGAGCATCAGGAAGCCAGTAATCAGTCAAGAACTGGGGCAGACTTTTGAGAAGGATTCTCATAATTCCAAAGAAGACTCAGCAAGATCCGCCATTTGCAAACAGTTAGAAGTCATCTACCAAACTGGGGCAGAATTTGGATTAGGACCCTCAAAATTCCAAAATAAGGGTGCTGCAATGCCTTTGAAATGTGTAGCAGTCGCTAGTTCATCAAAGTTATTTGATATATAGATACACTTACAAAACAATTCTATTTTATCAATGAATGCATATTTTTTTAAAATTCTATTTTTATAATAGCCAGGTGCTACCTAGGGGAATTTGAAGGGGGCTTCTACAGCGGAGCAAAACAAGGTCGGCAGACGAAGCAAGAACCAACCTCCCCATGAAACTTACAATTTTTCTTTGAACGCAGGAACATCTGACGATAGCATTCGTACACAAAGCAAATTCACCATCCATCCGACCGTTAGATGCTGAACCTATCCTAGCTAAGATACTCTTCCCTTATCTACTATTTTCTCTTCGTATGAGTCTAATCTCTAACTCCATATTTGCATGATTCAAAGCCTTGACTCCATACTTGGATAAATCTAATCTTTGAATCCATACTTGCATGAGTCTAATCCTTGACTCCATACTTGCATGAGTCTAAGCATTGACTCTATACTTGCATGAGTCTAATCCTTGACTCCATACTTGCATGAGTCTAATCCTTGACTCCATATTTGTATGAGTGTATGCCTTGACTCCATACTTGCACGATTCTAATCCTTGACTCCATACTTGCATGAGTCTAAATGCTGAATCCATACTTGTATGAGTCTAATCCTTGACTCCAGACTTGCATGAGTCTAAACCTTGACTCTATATTTGCACGAGTCTAAGCCTTGACTCCAGACTTGCATGAGTCTATGCCTTGGCTCCATACTTGTATGAGTCTAATAATTGACTCCATACTTGCATAAGTCTAAGCCTTGACTCCATACTTGCATGAGTCTAATCCTTGGATCCATACTTGCATGAGTCTAATCCTTGACTCCTTATTTGCATGAATCTAAGCCTTGACTCCATACTTGCATGAGTCTAATCCTTGACTCTATACTTGCATTAGTCTAAACCTTGACTCCATACTTGCATGAGTCTAATCCTTGACTCCATACTTGCATGAGTCTAATCCTTAACTCCATACTTGCATGAGTCTAAGCCCTGACTCCATACCTGCATAAGTCTAAGCACTGCCTTCTCTTTGCATGAGTCTAATCCTTGACTCTATACTTACATGAGTCTAATCCTTGACTCCATACCTGCATGAGTCCAATCCCTGACTCCATATCTGTATGAGTCTATTCCTTGACTCCATACTTACATGAGTCTAATCCCTCACTCCATCTTTGCATGAGTCTAATCTCTGACTCCACATTTGCATGAGTCTAATCCCTAACTCCATATTTGCATGCGACTAAGACCTATCCCGTATCTTGCATGAGGTTAAGCTCTACATCCACATTTGCCTCCTCTTTGCATGAGACTAAGATCTGTCTCCAATCTTCCATGAGTCTAATCCCTGACTCCATATTTGCACGGGAGTAAACTCTGTACCATTTTGCACCGATGTTGCTCTATTTTCTATTACCATCTACTTGATTCTCGATCGGGATAAGCTCTGCCCTCCATTTCGCAAGACTAAGCCTTTTCTTGTTACATCATATTGTTGCATATCATGGGTTGAAACATCGCATTTCCAATGGCGTCATAGTTTAAAGGCACCATCTTCACATCCTGAAGACACCATGCCATGGTCTGAGGATCTCTCGAATTTGCATATCATTATTCAAAGGCATCATTGTTTGGAGGCACCATTTTCATGGCCCGAGAACATCATTTCACGGCATGCAAATACCTCATTAAAAAATTCATGGCCCAAGACATCATGGTCAAAGGACGTCATCTTTAACCATCTGAAGGCAACCTTCATTCTCCAAAGAGAATTTGCATCATATTTAAATTTTCGCAAATACGTTTGTAGCATATTTTGTCTACAGGTAACCAGTAAGTAACCGCTATCCTAGTAGGAGCAATCCCGCTCCAGTTTCCCCCCAACTGTTTCGAGCCTTAAACGCTCACCGTAGCCACTTCCACTTCTTGTGTCCATTCTTATAAAATCTCATCAGCATACTCCACAGGTGAATCTAGAACTACACATGTCCTGATTCTTGTAAAGCTCGAGATATGTAGGTAAGTCATAAACCGGAGCTCAGCCTCTGTCATTCAAAACATCTCGTCCGGTCAAAATTGGCCATCATTTCTTTACCCGAAAACTCTTTCATCCTTCCCGGGTAAAGAAGGGCATCTGTTGATACTCAATTTTTCCCTATATATTTTAAATATGCATAAATATATTCAAAATAGCATATATTTATATATATATATATATATATATATATATATATATATATATATATATATATATATATATATATATATAAAAGAGCATATCCAAGGTTTTTATTATTTTTCCCATAATTTTTTTTATGCATTTTTTATAATTTCATTTAGTATTTTTAAGCTAAATTGCATATAACTGCAATGTTAGCCCATTTTAAGATCTAATTATGTTTTATATGCATAAAATTAGATTTTGTATTTTTAAATTGCTAATTATGTATTCTAAATCATTTTTGGCACCTCAAATTATTTTCCAAAAATTATCTATTATTTTTATAAATTAAATAAGGAAAAATTGGCTATTTAAATAACAACCAAATTTGGCTTTCAATTATAGCCAAATCGGACCCCAATTCCTAGCCCAATCTCCTAATTAATTAACCCGACCCAGGCCCCAACTATTAACTCGACCCATACCATCATAAATTATGGTCGTTCAACGACCCTTATTTCCCCTTTCCTTTTTATTTAGAAAAAACGACCCTAACCCTAATTCATTTCTCCAAAGGCGCCGTCTTTATATGCTTTCTCATCTCCACTCTTCTCTCAAACCTAACCCTAGACTCCTCAACTCCCTTCCATCTCTGGTCATCTCCGACGACTATCCTTTTCAACCCAAGCCTCCAATGGGTCTCTTATCATCTTGCTCATCATCTCTAAGGCCTTCAATGATCCTAGGCCATGTTGATTTGGACCTAGGGTTTCTATTTTTGTCACTTATGGGTTCTCTGGTGTGATTTTGCTTATATGTCACGATCGATGAAGTTGCAACATGTTTTTTTGATATTTTACTTGGGTTTCCTTTTGAAACCCTAACTCCCTCCTGAATCTCTCATATATATGTTATTTTTTATGCTTTAAGCCTATTTCCTTCGGTGATTTGCTTATTCTCAAGCTTTATTCTAAAAGATCTTCTACTCTAAACATCTTTCCTCCCTTTGAAAAACTACGGTTTTTTGGAGTTCTTTCTATACCTGTTTCGACAAATTTCTTTATGATTAAACATTTTTCCTTTGTTTATCTTGACCGATTTACAGGGACTAAAGTGGAACCCTAGCACCGGGATAACTAGCAAAGAACCTAGCATGGAATAGCCCTGAACTGATGGAGCACGAGATGAACTCTAAGCTGGAAGGGCACTAAGTAAGGAATGACCCTGATAAGAACTGTGAGAACCATGGTCCAATGATGCCCTATGATAAACTGGGCGAGCTAACAGAGCATGTCTGAATGGATGACCTCTACCATTCTAAGACTGACCCTAAGAGGAGCACCACTGAGTCCACCCTGACCGCGAGGCCTGTTAGCCTTCATCTAACCCCCTCCTGACCATGAACCATCTCAATATGTCGAGTTATATCAACAACATCATCAAATGTAGTACTAGATACTCTCTCGTCATAAGAAACCGAAGCTAAAAACTGAGGCCATGTATAAACTTCGTGAACCTCTCTCGGGCTGTGGGAACCAACAAGATTGCATGATGAGCCAATTTGGAGAATCATATCTCATACTATGTAACAGATCTATCACCCTAACGAAGCTGCTCAAATTGCCCGGGCAGCTCCTCTCGGTGAGATTGATGTACATACTTCTCCAGGAAGAGAACAGAGAACTTCTTCCAAGAAAAGGGCGTTGCACCAATCGGCCTACGCCTCTCGTAAGACTCTACCAACTAAGTGCAGCACTGGAGAACTGGAAAGTAGTGAACGAGACCCCACTGGTCTCCAGAATACCTGTGGTCTGAATCATCTTCTTACACTTATCCAAAAAACCCTGTGGATCCTCACCCTCAACACCACTAAAAGACAAAGGCTGAAGTCTACCAAACCTCTCCAATCTATGTTGTTCTTCCTCTGGTATAACATGAGCTACATAGTCCTGAGCAATTGCAACCAGCTTGGCCGAAGGGGCCCCTGGTGTTTGAAATCCCTGCCCGACCTGCTCAGGAGTGCGAGCGGCGGGAGTTTAAGTGCCTCCCCCGGTCTGAGAAGTACCTACGGCCATAGTAATTGAGGCCGCCTGAGCCAGACAACTGCACATTGATAGAATCTGGGCCAGGGCCTCTTAAAGGCCTGGGATAACAATAGGCACAACCGGTGCCTAAGCTGGTACTGCTGGATCACTCGCAACTGGGAACTGATCATGAACTAGAGCGGCCAGTGGATCTGCAGGTACTGCCCTAGCTGCTGTGCGGGATACACCCCTGCCCCTGCTATGGCCTCGACCATGTCCTCCACCTCTAGTAGACCCAACTGGTGGTACTGGTGGTCGTATGTTCTGACCGGTAGCATGTGTCCTCACCATCTGTGAGAGAATAGAATAATAAAAGTCTAGTTACCATAATCAACAGATTCGCACGACAAGAATTTAAGAATATGAAGTTTTTTCTAAAGGTTTTGCAGCCTCTCGAAGATAAGTACAGACGTCTCCATACCAATCTGCAAGACTCTACTAAACCCGGTCATGACTCATGAGATCTATGTAACTAAGCCTATGATACTAACTTGTCACGACCCTAAAACTGACCCGGTCGTGATGGCGCCTATCGTGAAACTAGGTCAGCAAACACAATCCCAAATCAACAGATATTTATAAAAAGAACATTTTAAGTTAATAGTCAAATAAAATCCCATGACATGAGTCTAAATAACAAGTGCGAAAAAAAAAATATAAGCTTGACATCGGGGTGTCACAAGTTATGAGCATCTACAAGGTCTGTCTAAGTAAAATAAAAACTATCATAGTCTGTAGATAATGATACTAAGAACAGTCTAAGGAAGATAAGACAGAGAAGTGCAAGGCTGTGAACGCCATGCGGCTACCTTTCTGACTTCGAAAGACCCGCTGGATGATCGATCAACGCTCACTATCACGACCCGTAACTCTTGGATATTCACACAAGGTGTGAGGATCAATGTGAGTATGCCCACTTAGTAAGTAATAAAAGTAAATAAAAGCTGAGCAGCAAGAAATCAGATAGTTCCACATCATAGCACTACAGCAAATATAGTATGTTTCTAAAACAGTACAGTAATCAATTATCTCATAAAAACACAGTTTCAGTAAAACCTTTTCAAAACATCTTTCAATAGTTTTCAAACAAGTGAAGAAACAATGAGCAAAAATGAAGAAAACATTAACAGCCCCTCGGGCAAGACATGTATCATAAACCACCTATCGGGCACAACATCAGTCAGAACCAGCCTCTCGGGCTACCTCACAATCAGTCGAAGTCCGCCACTCGGGCAATAGTATAAATCAAGAACCACCCCTCGGACAACATCATATCACTCATACTGAGTACCCACGCTCACTGGGGGGCAGACTCCAGAGGGGTCTTACAGCCCAAGCGCTATCACAAGCCATCTCGTGGTATAATAAATCTCGACCTCGACCTCTCTTATATCATAAAATAGTATAACCTACTATGGAACGCAACCTGATTCCATGATATCCTTACAACAGAGGCCCTTGGCCTTACACAGTTAGAAATCTCTCAAGCCACTCGAGCTAACAATACAACAGGGTGCTCAGCCCAAAATATCATTTATATATCAAATCAGAGTAAATAAGATAGATTTATGAAATTAGTAAAACATAGCATGACTGAATATAGTTATTAATTCAAAAAAGTGAGGATTTTTAGTAAAGAAAGCCCCTAAGGGTCCAAACAGTTAGCACGATTCCCAAATATGGCATTCGGCCCAAAACATAGTATTACTTTCTAACATATGATAGTATCAAGTAGTTTCAATCAAATATGCATCTTAATAGTTTTTACGGGACATACCAAGTCACAATCACCAATGGTGCACGCCCCTCACGCTTGTTATCTAGCATGTGCGTCACCTCAAAATAGTACAACGATGTGAAATCCGGGGCTTCTTACCCTCAAGACAACATTTACAATCATTACATATCTCAAACCATGCCAAACTCTAACCAGTGATGCCTTTGCCTCTCAACTCAGCCTCCAAATGCTCCAAATCAAACAAAAATCAGTATCACATCATTAATGCACGCTAAAGGAACAAAGCCCAAGTGTGTAACGACTTGATCGATTGTTTTGAGAATTTGCACTTTGCTCGCCCTTTTTCGGGCATGACTAGCCCCATATAATGTGTTATGACTTTATATAAAATGTCGGGTGTGGTTTTCAGGTTAATTGGAATATATATGAAGAATGATTCTCAGCTACAAGCTTTAAATTTAAAAGGTTTGTCCCAGTCTTGACTTTTTAGTATTCGATCTCATATTTGGATTTTATGATTTGGTCAGCTCTGTCGGGTTATTTAAGACTTAGGAGCGTGTTCGAAATATAGTTTGGAGGTCAGTGGTGGATTTAGGCTTGAATTGGCAAAATTGAAGATTTGGGATTTTTGGTTGGCATTGGAAATCTCGATAACGGGGTCAGAATGGAATTCTGGAAATTAGAGTACATCCATTGTGTCATTTGTCATGTGTGTGCAAAATTTTAGGTCAATCGGATGAGGTTAGATAGGTTTTTGAATCAGTTGCAAAATTTGGAAGTTTTTGAAATCCTTAGGCTTGAATCCGAGGGTGATTTCGTGTTACGATGTTATTTTGAATGTTTCGAGGGTTGGTATGAGTTTGAATGATGATACGTGACTTTTTTGTATTTTTTGTTGAGGTCTCGGGGGCCTCGGGATGATTTCGTATGATTTTTGGAGACTTGAACTTGAGAAATTGCAGTTGGTATTGCTGCTTCTGTCATATCCGCACCTGGGGATTTGGGTCCGCAGGTGCGAGCTCCGCAGGAGCAGAAGACAGACGCATATGCACAGTAGGGGTCGCAGGTGCGGTTTAGTCCCCGCATCTGCGATGACCGCAAGTACGGTCAGGATATATATAAAGGCTCTTTCACAGATGCAGAAGTGCTGGGCAAAATATACGTAAAGGCTCTTTTGCAATTTTCAGTTATTTCTTCACCATTTTTGGTCGATTTTTTAGCTCCAAGTTGTTATTCCAAGAGGGAATCAAGTGTTTTTAGAGAGGTAACTACTTGGGCTTTTTATCTTGTGTTTATGGTGATTATTCCGTTGTTTAATCATGAAATTTGTGGGAAAATTAGAGAAAGAATTTAGGAAATTGGGGCTTGAAATTGGAAAGTTAAATTGGAGATTTGAGGGGCTATTTGAGGTTCGATTTTGATTATCTTAGTATGTATAGACTCGTGGGAGGATGAGGATTTTATTGATGATATTTTTATCAGATTCCGAGACGTGAGACCGGGGGTCGGGTTTGACTAATTTCAGGATTTCTAATGTAAATTGATTATTTTCACGTGGGCTTTTTTCCCTTAGCATAAATTGATATTATGATCTAATTTTAGATAGATTCGAGGCGATTTGAGGCCGAGTTAAGAGGCAAAGGCATCGCGGAGTAGGATTTTCGTTTGGTTTGAGGTAAGTAATGATTGTAAATGTTGTCCTGAGGGTATGAAACCCCGGATTTCACATCATTATGCTACTTTGAGGTGACACATATGCTAGATGGCGGGCGTGGGGTCGTGCACCGTTGGAGATTGTGACTTTGTCCGTCCCGTACGACTATTGAGTTGCATATTTGATTGAAAACTATTTGATTCTATTGTGTTTTTGAAAGTATTATTATGTTTAGAGATGAATTCCATATTTGGGCCTCTTGCCAACTGCTTAGACCCTTAGGGGCTTTTACTACTATTCTTCACTATTTTGACTTAATATTTGTACTCAGACATGCAGTGTTTTATTGATTTCATAACTTAGTGTTATTTGCTCTATTTTGATACTATAAGTGATGTTTTGGGCAGCACCGCCTATTTTACTGATAGTCCGAGTGGCTTGTGAGGTTGATGGCTAAGAGAGGCTGAGGGCCTGATTGTGAGGTTGATGACTAAGAGAGGCTGAGGGCATAGTTGTAAGGATTATATATATATATGGATCGGGCTGCATGCTGTAGCGATATATATATATATATATATATATATATATATATATCGGGCTGCACGCCGTAGCAGTAGTGGATCGGATTGCATGCCGCAACGATTATTTTAATGTACATGTTGAGCGTGAGTGCTGATTGATGAGAGTTGAGTCTCGAGTGATTGAGAGGCTTGCCCGAGGGGATATATATATATATATGAGTGATGCTTTGCCCGAGGGGTTTATTTTTATGAAACTTCCATTTTCACTCCTCTTTATATTGAGCCTTTGTTGAAAATATGGAACAAATGCTTTTGAACAACTCCGATTGAAACTGAAATTTTTACGAGATTCGTAATTTAATCATTGATTTGGCTTTGTTATTTCCATTGAGACTTTTCTGTTATGAGATATATATGATTTATGTTTTCCTGAGAGGCTGTATACAAACTATATTTTGCCCGAGGGGCCGATTATTATTTTTAACATTTTTACTATAAACTACATTGAACCTCTATTTAGACTGTTAGAAAGATATTTTTCAAAAGATTATACTGAAATTGGAGTTTAACAAGATGATTTGATTTGTATTCTTTCTTGAAAAAATATTGTACCCATTATGGTGCTATGATGTGGATTACGTAATTTCTTACTGCTCGGTCTTTATTTACTTTTATTACTTACTGAGTTGGCGTAATCACATTATCCCTGCACCTTGTGTGTAGATCCAGTCATATTCTGAGCTCAGTGGCAGGTTCATCGGAGTTAGCAAGGTAGTTGTCTGTTGATCGCAACCCTACTTTTCTCCCTCCTTACACTCCCTTAGTGTGTTTTGTGTTTTTCCCAGACCATGTTGGTCTTGAGGTTGTCAGACCGTTGTAGTAGATGCTCATGACTAGTAACACCCCAATGTCGGGATTTCTTTTCATACTGTTGTTTTGTTTTAAGCTCTATATAAAGGTATATTGTTAAATAGTTTTGATTTTATCATAAGAATGGAAATACTAATTGGTTTTTGGTTTGTGTTGGCTGGCCTAGTTCCATGATAGTCTCCATCATGACCGGGTTGGTTTTGGGGTTGTGACAAGTTGGTATCAAAGCCTAAGTTACTCGCGGATCGGTAAGGAGACATTTGTATATATCTTTGAGAGGCTGCAGAACCTTTAGGAAATCCCACATTCTTGATTTCTTATTGTGTGTCATTGATTCAGCTTGAAATGTAATTCTTTGAATTCCTTCCACGTTTTCGTATGCGCATATGAGCTCTCGGTATCAGCTGTGCATCGACGGCTTGTGCTTCATTGATCGAGTGGTGAGATGTGATTTATCTGTGTTGATGTTGGGCCTGTCTAGAGGACTTGAGGTCGGGCTCTGCTTGTAGCTTGAGCACTGAGGTGTTGATTGTGCGAGCACGTAATTTTAGATTTATATGCTTGATAGTGTCCATATTAGGGAAGGTGATGACTGGATAGCTACAGGATGAGTATGATGTGACTGTGAGATATGTTTATATTATTTGAATGAGACGACAAGGGTCTACTTGGGGGTAGCAAGAGCTATCTAGTGCTTGATTTCCATAGTGATTTGATGTATAGCCCCGAGTAGTGGGTGTGTTGAAGGATCTTTACATGTTGTCTAGTTGAGAAGCGAAGTGGATTTCATGTTGCGATATGAGTTCAGACTCACGATGATTAAGTGATTGCATGATGTTTATGACAGTGGAAAGGTACAAAGAGATGTTAGTTTGAGACGAAGTAGGTGGGTTATCTCCTGCAGAATGTTTTGGAGTTTGGGTAATCCTTATGTTGTTTGTTGGAAGACCTCTTTTGCTAGCAAAATATACGTATTGCAATTTGAATTTGGATCACTTAAGAGATTGGGCTTGACTGTTACTAGGGTGAATGCGAAAATTGCAGAAAACTTGAAGTAATAGATGATTTGTGTTGCATGAGCTTATGAAGGATTTAGTTTAACTGCACCATGGTATTATGGTAATAGTAGAGCATGGGAATTGTGAGTTCTATGTGTTTTGACCTATGGCTGCAAGCCAAGTTAGGGAATCTGCTATGGATTAGTTGTTTGCACGGTTATGTGTTATATTGGTTGCAGTTTGAGGTATACTAGTAAATTAGTTATGGCTTGTAGGGGTTGATATCAAGGATGGCTCGAGCAAAGGAATTTTTTAATAAAGGTTACGTTATGCTTTATGGGTTTATGAGAATCACAAATGATTTGAGTTATTGTTGGTGAAGGATGTACGTTGCATAGAGCAAGAATTTATTTGGTTTCGTTAAAATGGGGTTACTTCAATGAGTGTTGTTGTTCTAATAGGGCACAGGTTGTTCGGTTTATTTGATCAGTCTAATTGAAATCGGAGTAGAGTGGATGACTTCCGAGAGGTTTTGAATGATTCAAGATTTACATGTAGTAATTGGGAATCTTTAGGATATGTGTTGTATAGAAACTAAGATTTATATGGTTGTTAGGACTTGTGGCATTTCTACATCATTATGAATTCTACATACCGGTATTATGAAGGTGAAGGTTATGGCTTTAGATTTGTATAATGTCTCTTCAGAGCAGTTATTTTGGTTGTGGTACTTTTGGGGGTGCTTCAGAAGAATATGATGGTTTATGATCCTTAGGGCGGTGTGGTTTTATGCTAAAGTTCTTGGGGAAAGTTTTAGTTAAGGATAGTGGTGTACTAACAAGGAAAAACGTATCGATTTGAAGCTAATTCAGAAGTAACTCAAAGAATTAGGACAACTTTGTAGTAGGTTGGGTCGGTATGGTAACAGAGATCGATTCGTGGGTGCTTATGATGCATTGGGTTTCTACAGGTGTTTTGTGTCAATGCTCTTTTGTTTCGATGGCCTGCGTAGCTTGGTTGAGTTTGATAAATTCAGTCCTGATGGTTTGGTTTTATGCAAATGGGATTTAGAGAGCTCTTGATGGTTTCTACCACGGTTCGAGGTGTACATTTTCTACTGGCGTGATGAGCATGTGATGTATAGTGATTTTCTTCTAGATGGAATCAAATGGAAAGTTCTTGGTTAGTTAAGTATGTAGTTGCTTGTGGCTCGGAATAGACTATGAAGTCCTCATATTTAACATAGGATGGCATGGTATATGAGGTAGTGTAGGGTTGAGATTGCATGTGTAAGGTCATTGTTCAGTTCTGAAAGGAAGGTCATAAATTCTTATACAACATGGGTAGTTTCAGATTATTAGGCAAATGATATTGCTAAATGGTGTGGCTTTATGAGAGTATACATTTCAGAAAGGGCAATGTGATTGACTAATGGATACTTCTTTGGTATTGAGGTGCTCTCTTGTTTGATCGATTGCTGGAGTTCAAATTTTTGCCTTGTGGCACAAAACAATTTCAAGAGTGTTCCTCGTAGGATGACCGTGTAATCGGAGAAGTGTGGATATTTCGACGGTGGAGTTGAGACCAGAAATGGTGATTCGTATGTTCTAATGGATTTGGAGGCTGAGTGTTTTTGTGATTAGATGGTTTCGTGTTTGTGGACTGTGAAATTGTATCTAAGATTAGTTAGAGGGTAGCAAGTGTTATGATTCAGTCATTGTGGACCTTCAGAGGGTTATTTACCTGTTGTGGCTGACCAGAGTTGATTTGGGTTGCATTGGTAGGCCAAACATAGATGTATATTCTGCACCGGGTCGGATTTGTTGACTTTGAACTACTATTGTTGAGAGATGTGACATTTGATTATTGTTGAGCTTATTCATTTCTTGGAGTGATCTATGAGTTATTCTTTGGTGTTACGAGGAGTTATGATTTGTTGGTTATATGCACATATGGTGCGGTTCCATTTGGGCTTTGTAGCAGAATTTGAGTGAGACGGGTATTTAGGTGTTGCATGATTGATTGCGCATTGGATATGTTCTCTTGGACCGGTATGTCATTGCATCGTTTTCTCTCCATGTTTATGGTGATTCACTATTGGTAGTAGACATCAAATGGCGTGTGGTTGTTGACTTTGAGCCTGGTGGCATGAGATGATTCATGTGGATCAGTGTTTGGAAAGGGTCGTGCATTGCAGCGAAGTTATGTGGAGGTAAGATCCTTTGGGTTAGATTTGTGTATTCTGGTCCTACAGTGTGTGAGGAGTTCTTAGCATAGTGTTGTGGTAGTACTAGTAAGCTTGCAGTGCAACTCTCTTATTTGATTCACTTTCCATGATTTTAGTATAGTTGGACTGTTACTTATTGGTGCACGGGTCGCACGGGTTCTGGCTTGAGATTGTATCGATGTGCCATGTCACTAGAGTAGCCGTATGGGTGAGATAAGGTCATTGGGATCTTGAATGAATACTATCGGATTCGATTTCAGCATGTTGAAAGGATAATATCGGGATTCGTCTTAGAAATATACTATGGTCCTTGCCAAAGGAGAGGGAGCTTCATGAATGGTTGATGTGAATGAGGAATGGTTACAACTTCTGCGTGTTTCATTCATCATTGGTAGTATACGGAAGTGGTGGAATGAGCCTTTATTTCATAAGAGGTTTATTATTGATATGCAATTTTTCTAAGCAACTGTTGTGAATAGAAGTTATTGCTACGAGTGTTTGAGTTGCGAGGTATATCATGTAATTGCATCTAAGGTTGCAGGTATGGCTTGTTACGGCTTGTTCTGTCCTATTCAGAGTATAGATGTGAGATTCTTATCTTATAGATAATTTAGGAAGTGGAAATTTGGTTCTAAGGTTTATAGGCTTGGTTGGATTGCGGAATTTCAGTCATATTGTGCTACTGGACCTATATGAGATTGGGTGACGTGGGATCACCCCCGAGTATGTGCATGGTAGGGTTACACAACGATTTATTAGTTTTCGGAACAACTCTGGCACGTTCGAGGACTAACGTATGTTTAAGTAGGGGAGGATGTAACGACTCGACCGGTCATTTTGAACATTTGCACTTCACTTGCCAGTTATCGGGCATGACTAGCCCCGTATGATATATTATGACTTATATAAATCATCGGTTGTGGTTTTCAGGTTAATCGGAATAGACATGAAGAATGATTCTCCGCTTGAAGCTTTAAATTTGAAAGGTTTGAACCAGTCTTGAATTTTTAGTATTCGATCTTGAATTTGATTTTTTATGATTTGGTTTTCTCCGTAGGGTGATTTATGACTTAGGAGCGCGTCCAAAATGGAATTTGGAGGTCCGTAGTGGATTTAGGCTTGAATTGGCAAAATTAGAAATTTAACATTTCTGGTCAGCAGTGGAAATCTCGATATCTTGGTCGGAATGGAATTCTGGAAACTAGAGTAGGTCCGTTGTGTAATTTGTGACATGTGTGCGAAATTTTAGGTGATTTAGATGAGGTTTGGTAGGGTTTTGAATCCGAGGGTGATTTGGTATTACGATGTTGTTCTGAATGTTTCGAGGGCCTGTATGAGTTTGAGTGATGATATGTGACTTTCTCGTATTTTTAGTTGAGGTCCTGGGGGCCTCGGGAAGATTTTAGATGATTTCCAGAGAGTTGAACTTGAGAAATTGCAGCTGGTATTGATACTTCTGTCATATCCGCACCTGTAGATAGGGGACCATAGGTGCGAGCTCCACAGGAGCGGAAGAGAAATACAGATGCGCAGCAGGGGTCACAGGTGTGGTTTTGTCCCCACATCTGTGATGATCGTAGATGCGATCAAGAAACTGCATAAGTGGGAATGCCCTTTTTATGAGATTCCGTAGATGCGGAAATTTTTGGGCAGATGCGACCCCGCAGATGCATATTGGGGACCGCAGATGCAGAAGTGCTGGGCATAATATATATAAAGGCTCTTTCGCAATTTTCAGTAATTTCTTCACCATTTTTGGTCCATGTTGGAGCTCCAAACTGTGATTCCAAGAGGGAATCAAGTGTTTTCAGAGAGGTAAGCTGCTTGGGCTTTGTATTTTGTGTTTATGGTGATCATTCCATTGTTTAATCATGAAATTTGTGGGAAAATCATAGAAAGAATTTGGGAAATTAGGGTTTGAAATTGGAGAGATAAATTGGGGATTTGAGGTGACATTTGAGGTCCGATTTTGAAGATTTTGGTATGTATAGACTCGTGGGAAGATGAGGATTTTATTGATGAGATTTTTATTGGATTCTAAGAAGTGGGCCCGTGGGTCGTGTTTGACCAATTTTGGTATTTTTGAGATAAATTGATTATTTTCACGTGGCTTAGTTCCTTTAGCATATATTGATGTTATGATTCTGATTTTGGATAGATTTGAGGTGAGTTGAGGCTGATTCGAGAGGCAAAGGCATCGTGGAGTAGGATTTTTGTCCGGTTTGAGGTAAGCAATGATTGAAATCTTGTCTTGAGGGTATGAAACCCCGAATTTCACATCGTTGTGCTACTTTGAGGTGATACACACGCTAGATGAGGAGCGTGGAGGTCGTGCACCGTTGAAGATTGTGACTTGGTCCGTCCCATACGACTATTGAGTAGTATATTTGATTTGAAACTATTTGATTCTATTGTGTTTTGGAAAGTATTATTATGTTTTGAGCTGAATACCATATTTGGTCCTCATACCAACTGTTTGGACCCTTAGAGGCTTATACTACTATTTCTCACTGTTTTGACTTAATATTTGTACTCAGTCATGCTGTGTTTTGTTAATTTTATAACTCAGCCTTATTTACTCAGTTTTGATACTATAAAAGATGTTTTGGGCTGCACGCCCTGTTTTACTAATAGTCCGAGTGGCTTGTGAGGTTGATGGTTGAGAGAGGCCGAGGGCATGATTGTGAGGTTGATGACTGAGAGAGGCCGAGGGCGTGGTTGTGAGGATTATATATCTATGGATCGGGTTGTATGATGCAGCGATATATATATATATATATATATATATATATATATATATATATATCCACACTGCATCGATATATGGATCGAGCAGCACGCCGTAGCAGAAGTAATCGGGTTGCACGTCGCAACGGTTATTATAAGGTACCTATTGAGTGTGAGTGCTAAGTGTGAGCGTTGATTGATGAGAGTTGAGTCTTGAGCGATTGAGAGGATTGCCCGAGGGGCTATAAGGAGCCTTTTTATACTTTCTGCCCTATACTTTCGCACCTGCGACCCAATTCACGCACCTGCGGACCGCTTCTACTGTCAAAATAACTGCATCTGCGATTTTCACTTACGTCCTCAAGGCCGCATCAGTGCCCAGGAACCACACCTGCGGTCCCGCAGATGCGCCCAACACACCGCACCTACAGTCTTCACCTGATGGCTAGATTTCTCACCCGCAGTCTCCATACTACATCTGCGACCTCGCACATACGGTCCCCAATCGATAGGTGCGGAAATGACATAAGTAGCAATTTCAGCAGCACCAACTCAAATCCAAACGCTCCGTCAACTAGTCAAATTCATCTTGAGGCCCTCAGAACCTCAACCAAACATGCCAACAAGTCATATAATAAGTCGTATACCACTATTCAAATTTTTCCAACCTTCGGAACACTCAAAACAACATCAAAGAACCAAATTCACCCTCAGATTCAAGCCTAAGGATTTCTAAACTTCCAAATTCCCGAACGATGCCAAAACATATCAAACCTTGTCCGATTACCTAAAATTTTGCACACACATCACAAATAACAAACGGACCTACTCCAATTTGTAAAATTTTATTCCGACCCCGATATCAATATTTACACTGCTGACTGGAAAATGCCAAATTCCAATTTCACCAATTCAGCCTATATCTACTACGGACTTCCAAAATGCATTTCGAACACACTCCTAAGTCTCAAATCACCTAATGAAGCTATCCGAACCATAAAAACCAAATTCCTAGATTATTTACCCACATGTCAACTTCTGGTTGATTTTGCCCACTAAATAACCAACTTAAGAGACTAAGTTTCTCATTCCACCCTATGACCACTCCGAACACAACACCACCAAAACGAGATGATGAAATATAGTTGAACAACACCCAATGAAGAAAAAAATAAGGAAAACGAAGTGGTAACTCATTAAACGACCGGTCGGGTCGTTATACATAACTTATGTGCGTGGTTTGAAGGATAAATATGTCAATTATGTGGAATATATTTCTCTAAATTAATTAAACTATAGGAAAGGGGAATACTTATGACTAACCTGTTCTGACAGGTATAAAAATTTCAACTTCGCAAGAAGTGGTTGAAAACATAAAATAGATTGAAGAGGCTTAGTTTACTTTGATTAGAAAGCATGTATATTGTATTTTCTTTCATTCTTCGTGTGAAAAAAAAACTATCCTTGTACTTTACTTTCCTTGGGAATAAAGTTATTTATACGAGTTATGGATTGACACACGATGGCATAATTATCCTTAAAATTATTGTTAGGCTTACCTTCGGCACAACGAGGTCCTTTGCATAATATGACGCTATAATCTATGTGCAATAACATGCTATGTGCAACAATATGCTTATTTTTATGCAAAATATGTTATTTCCACATACTAACTCATTTTCTTTTATTCTTATTATTCTTTTTTCTATTTTTAAAATTATTTTTCAAAAAAACAAAAAAGGTTGACTTGTGTTAAAAGGGGAAGTGGCAAAGCATCCATATTTCACGCGGTCTAGAAGCAAGAGATTAGTCGCAGAGTTACACCAGTTCCTCAGATGGCAAAAAGGAATCTTTACAGTAAGGATTTGATTTGGTAGATGTGGATATTTCTTCCGTTCAAACTCTCGCACTGCCAACAACAGATGACCCTCGCCCCTCAAGAGACCAAAAAGCACAATTAGAGGTCATTACTCATTTGGAACAAAGAGTTGTTGAACTAAGCTACATGGTACAAAAGAATAGATCATTTTCTCAAACTCCACCTCACATGACTCCTCCTCTTCATTGTATTTGTGAAAATATGCCCATACCACCTCCGTTCCCAAACTTGGATGGACTTAATCAAGAAAATCAGTTCACCACTCCTCAACCAATTCAAAATGTACCACTTACTCACTCAATCACTCAAAATGTTCCCCTTCCGTCCACAGCCGCTCCTCCAGAGGTTCAATACACACAATTGATAAATGATGCTACTAATATAAAACAAGTTTCACCAATATATTGTTATGCCACAGTCCCACCTATGACACAAACCCCAGGACCATTTCGTCAAGATGTGGACCATTATGTTGAACTGAAAAGGAGGCAAGAGCAGTTGATGATGAAATAATAAATAGGAAGCTCAAGAGTTTACAAGATGCTATGAGTGGTCTACAAGGGTTTGGTAATAATCAAAGTGTGAAGTATGAAGAGTTATGTGCATTTCCTGAAGTAGAGTTGCCACTTGGTTACAAGATCCTAAAGTTTGTGAAGTTTGATGGATCGGGAAATCGATACTTCCACTTGAAGCTCTATTATTAAAATTTAATTGGCGTGGGGCAGATTGAAGGGATAAGAATCAAATTATTCAATCAAAGATTGAGTGGGAAAGCTTTAGAGTGGTACCCTGTCACGACCCCAACCCTAGTCGTGATGGCGCCCAACACAATGCTAGGCAAGCCCGACTAGTTCAACACTCTCAATCCCTTTTTTTTAAAATTCAATACCGATTAATAGAATTAATTTACCAAACTAATATGGATAGAAGTCTGACATAAAAGATAAAATATGCAAAAATCGCAGTAATAATAATCTCTACAATGGCCCACCGATCCGGTGTCACAGGTCAAGAGCCTCTAGTACATGAATTCAATAGTCTAATAGAGGAACAGTCTAAAATGCGAAAAAAGGTAAAGAAAGATAGAGGGAGAAATCGGGTATGCGAGCGCTAGGCCACTACCTCGATAACTCCGGTGAAATCTGAACTGTAGAATAGCTCGAACTACGCCTCAGGAACACCTAGATCAGCACACACGGTGCAGGGAGTAATGTGAGTACTCTGACCTAGTGAGTAATAATAATTAATAATGACTGACAGTATGAAATCACGTAAAAGCAATAAGCAGTTCTATATCAAAGCAGTAAGAACATTTTTTTAACAACAAATAATGAAGAAGTCACGTGAAATTCCTTAAAACCAAGTAGAACAGGTAGCTATACAAGTATTAATCAAGTATAAAATTCGCTTCTCGAGCATATTGTTCATGTATTTATTACCTTGCCTCAGTACTCACTCATACGCTTTTCACAATAATCGAAATCATAAATATATCACTGCGGCGTACATTCCGATGCGTATATCGCTATGGCGCACAGCCCGATGCATAATAATAGTCGACTGCACTCACTAGGGGTGTACAGACTCCGAAAGGGCTCCTATAGCCCAAGCGCTACATTACTGCGGCACGCAGCCCGATCCATACATATATAAATATACATTTGCTACGGCGTGTAGCCCAATTCATATAAATATATTTCTGCGACATGCAGCCCGATCCATAACATATAAAACATCCTCACTATTGGGTTCTCAACCCCTCTCAGTCAATATAATCACAGCCTCTCAGGCACCCTAACATAAGATAGGGATCTCATCCCACATATTACTTTTATTCCGGATTAGCAATTTCAAAAGCAAGTTCATATTAAATTAAACAGTTAGAAACATGACTGAGGGTATGACTTTTAACAAGTAAAGTGAGGTCAATCAGTAAAAATGGCCCTAAGAGTTCTACAGGTCGGCACAAGGCCCCAAACATGGCAACTTGTCCAAATGATAATGATAATAATTAAATCTCAATAAAAAATATAGTCAAATCATCAATCGGGATGGACCAAGTCCCAAATCCCCTGTAGTAATGGACCCCACTCTCATCATGCAGCGTGTGTCTCACCTCAACATAGCACTATGTTGTGCAAATCTGGGGTTTCAAACCCTAAGGACATTATTTATAATCATTACTCACCTCAAGCCACCCAAACTCTAGCTCGTTATGCCCTTGCCTCTCAAATCGACCTCCTCGCGCGTCGAATCTAATAAAAACCACAACGAATACGTCACCATATACTAAGGAAACAATACCCAATCGAAAACAATCGAAAAATATCAAGAATCTCAAAATTAGCAAAAACCCGAGCCCTGGGCCCACTTCTCAAAATTTAGAAATTTTCACATCATTAGACTCCTTATCTCCCCACGAGTTTATACATATCAAAAACACAATAATCGGGGTTCAATTGACCCCTCAAGTTCTCAATTTTTGCTCTCTTAAGTTCAAGCCCTAAACCACCATTTTTGTCCATAAATTCCTTAAATTTCCAACCCTAATTCATGAAATATCACAATAGAATCGTGTTTTGAGTAAAAAATCCTTATCTTATCGAAGTTCTCTTGAAATCCCTCTTCAAAATCGCCCAAAAGTCCTCAATCCGAAGTTAGAAATGATAAAACCCTTCAAAATCGCGAAGGATTAATTATATACCATCTACCCAGGGGTTTTCCCATATGCGACCCCTTCACCGCTTCTGCGGTACCGCATTTGCGGTTAAAAGTCTGCTTCTGCGAAAAATCATTAAAAGCCCAGAAGTCGCTTCTGCGACACTATTTCCGCATCTGCGGCTTCACAGATGCGGCCACCTCGACCGCTTCTACGGAAAATCACAACTAGCTGGAATACCATGGAAAATGAACGAAAACTGATTGGCCAAAGATTTTGGGAATGACGAGGCCTGTAAGTTGTTACACTCCAGAAAAACTAACTGGGTTGAGACAAGGCAACGAACGAAATGTTCCACCCAAGAAGGTTGTGGCAGTTGCAGAAGCACAAGAGTTTATGAGAAAGATCAAGGCAAGTGAATACCCAATTGTGGATCAATTAAAGAAGACCAATGCCTAGATTCTAATCCTATATTTGCTTTTGACTTCGGACGTACACAAAGATGTACTCCTGAAGATTCTGATTGAAGCATATGTGCCAACTGAAACAACTAGTGAAGCAATACGTGGAATGGTTGAACGTATGCTTAATTGTCACCTAATCAGCTTTGATGAAGAATTACCACCGGAGGGATGTAGTCATAACAAGGCGGTGCACAAAATTGTTAAGTCCAGTGATATGTTCATATCTAGAGTGTTGATTGATGGAGGTTCTGGGGTTAACATTTGTCCCCTCTCTACTCTAAATAAGATAGAAGATAGTTTCGGTAAACTCAAGCCAAGTGATATGAGGGTTCGAGCATTTGACGGTGCCGTGAGAAGTTCAATTGGAGAGGTAGAATTGAACGTGTTGATTGGGCTAGTCGAGTTCGTTATGGGGTTTCAAGTACTTGATATTTCCACAACATACAACCTGTTATTAGGATGACCATGGATTCATCTGGTTGGGGCTTTGCCATCGACTTTGCATCAGACCGTTAAGTTTAAGTGGGATCAACAATAATTAGTCAGACATAGAGAAGGTGATACGTCTATCTATCGGGAGCAATCTATCCCATTCGTTAAAGTAACATGAGAGCTTGATGGAGCTACATACCATGCATGAGAGATTTTTTATCCTACCTGTGTAGCTGAAGGGAACCAAGCCCAGGAGCCAAATATGTCTTGCGCTGTGATCATGGTGTCAAAGGAAAGGCTAAAAAATGGGTATCAACCACGATTAGGGTTGGGAAAAATATTGAATGGACGAGTTGAGCCTATAGTTCTTCCCATACAATAGTTTACTTTTGGTTTAGGATACGAACATACTTAAGATGAAGTGAAGTAAGCACGACAGAAGAAAGGAAAAGAGATCCACCTACCAAAACCAATCCTAACCATTGCCTGGAGGCATAAATTACAACTTATTTTTTGTCATGTCACTCTATGTTTTGTTATGGCCATGTGAGTTAGGATTCCATTTTATTGTAACGAACTACATCCGGGCCTGGTTCCCTTTTGATAAATACGCAACCCGATATGGGTTTAGCCACTTTATTTTAAAAAACTTTCTTTCGTTTTCTATAATGAACTACATCTGGCTTGATTCCTAGTGGATATGTAGGTAGCCTAATCTGGGTTTGGTATGTAATTTTTTTAAAGCCCTTATTTCGTTTGAACTATGTTTGGCCTGATTTCTGTTTCGACATCTCTTGACAATAATACATAGGCAGCCCGAGATGGGTTCGTCCCCTTTTAATTTAAAACTCCTTATGCCCTTAGTTTGTTGAACTGCTTTTTGACTTGGTCCTCGTCCTGACTAGATACATAGGCAACTCTACTTAAGGGTTCGTTCTTTTCCATTATTCAAGTCCAAGTTTCCTGGTACCAAAAACTGGGGCAGATTTTTTAACCAATCTAAAATTATTTTCTCAATGTTGTAAACCCTACTCATTTTTGTTTAAAACCAAGTGCCTTTAGAACTAGAAACTAGGGCTGATTTAGTATTAATTATTCAAATATTTTCCTTAATCTTTCTTTAACAATTTCTCATTTTCCAACTACTTAGAACCAAATACCTTTAAGACTAGAAATTTAAGCAGATTTTATTTTGGGTGTGTCATATAGCCTTCTAAACTTTTGTTATTCCTCTATACCAAAACTTAGTGTCCTTAGAATGGAAATTAAGGCAATTCTTTAGAAGTATCACATAATTATCCTTAAAAGATTTAGAGATTTTAAGTGGTGTCTAACATGTATAGGTCGAGTCTATCTAGAAATTTTATAAGTTTAAACTCAGATTGTCACAACCATTTATATCATTAGAGCCATTAAGTAGAGCCTTTTCATCTAAGTCATCTTAATTATGCTACTCTGATTCAAAAAAAAATTCACTTATTATTGAAACTCCTTAAAGCATACATATATGGTGGAGTGTCAGAGCATGTGGATGTTATCAAGACAAGAACCCACTTCAGGACTAAGTTCCCCAAACGAGCACAAGTCAACCGATTTTCTTTAAACTCTCAAATTTTCTTTGATGAGACAGGTTCAATGTCGATTCATACACAAACACTGAATCAACTCAATCTCACATCCTTTTCGTGAATATATATGTAAATATGGACGTGATTGTGGACGTGAATTTAGACAAGGATCATAGATTTATTGGTTTAAAATTTTTTCAACGTGGATGTTATTCAACTTTTCTTTCAAATTCCAATTGTGGACATAGATTTATCTTCACAACTAAGGGTTACGAGCGTAAAATATGTTAAACCCAAATTATTTATATGTTTTATTAATAATTTTTTTCTAGCTAGTGGTATTTTGTGGATGTGAATGGAGAAATTAAGGGAATATAGACGTGGATCGTGGATTTATCTTGCTTTAATCTCCTTTCAACGTAGACATTATTCAAATTCTGATCGTGGACGTAGATGCTGATTTATCTTCTCAACCCACGGTTATAAGCATTTCGCTTCTTCAATGTGGATGTGGATATGATCGTGGATTTATCTTTCTTTCAAATTCTTTTATTTTTGACGCCATTCAACTCTTTATTAAATATTGAACGTGGATGTGGACGTGAATTTACCTTTTCAAGCATGGGTTACAAGAGTAAATGTTTTCTCAACCCGATATGCTTACATATATTTCTTTATCGCTAATATTTGTTTGTAACTTGTGGCATTTCATAAGGAGACAAAATCAAAGCTCAATCATATAGTGGATCATAATTTAAGCAGTGAACTGGGACAATTGCTGAAGGTGGAGTTAGACTCGTCAGTAAGAGGTCATAGATCTACTCCCAACTACATTCCTGCGTTCTAATGGTTCTGTGAATAATTCAAATTCACGCAAATTTAGCCATGTCCACATTTGAGTAATAAATAGTTTTAACCTAGTCTGACCATAATTCGATACAGGGTCAGCCTTTAAAGTTAGAGTCAATCATCAGTTCTCTTACTTCATACTATAAGTAGTACGATCCTCACACTACCCAAGGTAGGTAGGCAACTCAAAAATTGGGGTTCGACTGCAACTTTTCAAAATTTTCCTTCAAATCCAACTTTACTCGTTCTTATCCGCACTTGTTCAGTCGAAACAAACTTTGTTGCTATGTTAATTTTTTTGCCCGAAAATTCTTTTATCATTTTCGGTCAAAGAGGGATAGCCGTTGATATCCAATTTTATCCCGCTTTTATTTCGATTAATTTTGTGGCGCTCCCTAGTCATTAATATTTTAATACTCTATATTTACTAATATTATGATAGTTATAGATAGTACTATTATTACTATTGGTATACTACTATTTATGTTATCGTTATTTACTATTATAACTACATATTTATTACTAATCACATGGAGGAATCATATTTTACTCTTGCTTAAAACAAATTAGGGGAATAATACTTTGGTTTCATGAATTTGGATTTTCTTCATTAAATTCTAGTATTGTAAAATATTCGTGAAATATAATTTATATATAATAGCAGGCCCATTTCATTTAATCATAATTACTCTATTTGCTGAATACCAGCAAATTATTTTAATTATTATTATGCATATAATTTTTAACTAGAAAGCCCAAAAGAAATTGTTTTGAAGAAGAAGAAAATGCCAGCTAACACCACCCAAAAATCAAATCTTCCAATTTTTATAATATCAGGCCTAATCGAGCCCACTTCTGAGAAGCACAAGTCTGTCGAACTAAATAGGGCTTTATTTTCTTTCTCTAAGCAGTGCCTCTGTTAGCCTTGTACTTCATAGCTATGACTTTGTCCTCTTCTTCATTTTTGACTAAAATTCAACATCCAACCATCAAGTAGTATCTTTGTGCGCCCCATTTCAAATGAAATAAGAACTTCTCTCATTCGATTTTGGGCGTATATCGATGACCAAGAGATGATCCTTCCATTTTTGCACTTCAAGACTTGTCAAATCTCTCCGCCTCAGTCGAGATCTTACCATTTCGTGCAAGAACTGAGCGAATCACGTGAACCCCTATTACTATTCCACCATTCGAATTTTAACTACTCTGTTTGACTGTGTTTGAAACTTGAAATTTTCAAATCCTGATCAGAAACCGGACCCTAGATTGATTTCGCCTATAAATACTCCTATAACTTTCAGCCAAATCATCTTTTGAATGAGGAATTATAGACATACTAACTACAATTGAAATCTCTATTATTTCCGTAAAAAAATACTTTGAAAAGATAGCTCTCTGCGGTATGTCGGTTCAGTTCGCTCAAATAAGTTTTGTCACGATCCAAAACCCAATCTGTCGTGATGGCACCTATCATGGAACTAGGCCAGCCTCAAACCAATGCAATCCAATACCAAAATGTAGATATTAAAAATCATTTGCGGAAAACTTTCATCATTTTTAAAATAAATCGTTTAAGACATAAGAGAAAGATTCATATTACAATACATTCGTCCCAAAACCACGTTGTCACTGAGTTCATGAGCGTCTAAGGTAAATATATAATCTATCAAAGTGTCTAAGATCTAACAGAAAAGTACAACTAGAAGTGAAAAGGAGAGCCAATCCCTGAGAACGCCGTGCAGGTACTTTAATAATCTTCTAAGTCATAAGCCTCGATCAAACATCCACCACTATATAATATGAATGAACAGGACTGAGTATAGATTATAAATGAAGCTAGTGACATGACGGCAAGAAACGACCTCTCGGGTGTCAACAGTGTTGGCGTGAAGCCTTAACAAGATAATTAACATGATTTGCAATTCATTACCTTAATCACATAATTACAACACACATATCAGCATAAAAGAGTCACTAAGCGGTTCTATGAAATGTTCCAGACCGCATTTGTCACGGTGCACGCCCACACGCCTGTCACTTGGCATTGTGTCACCTCAATAGTAGTCATAGAACACACAGTTCGGGGTTTCAAACCCTCAAAATCAAGTTTGGAAGCATTACTTACCTCAAGCCAAGTCAAACTCTAGTTCGTGATGCCTTTTCCTCTCGATTCGGCTTCCAAGTGCCCTGAATCAAACCAAAATAAATATATAACCATCAAAATATACTAAGGGAACAAAGCCCACTCAATAATAATCAAATTACATCAAGATCCCGAAATTGGTCAAAATTCGACCACGGGGCCCACGCCCCGGATTCTGATAAAAATCACAAAGCTAGAATCCTCACACTCTCACAAGTTCATACATAGGAAGAATACTAAAATCCGACCACAACTGACCCCTTAAATTCGTAGATTAAGGTCTCCAATTTCCAAGCTCCTAACTCCCAAATTTTAGGTTTCAAATCCCCCAAATGTCATGTTTAAATAGGTAGAAATAACAATAGGATCAAGTATTAAGTCCATAAATCATACCTTCAAGTAGTTCTCTTTGATTCCGTCTTCAATCTCCCTCAAGAAGCTCCAAAATCGAGTAAAAAATGGTGAAATTTGACCAAAAATCGCGAAAATGGCCTTTTAAACATCTGCCCAGCTTTTAAAATTACTTAAACACGATCGCGGGAAATCCATTACGATCGCGAAGCATAAACTTCGCTGGCTCACAATTTACCCTACGCAAATACATTGCTACCCACATGAACGCAATACACAGCAGCCTACACCTACGCGATTGCGGACCAATGACTGCATTCGGGAAGAACAATGCGTGGTCAACATCTGGTCTACTTATGCGAACGCGACCTACAACATGCATTTGCAAACAACAACCTTGCATCCATATGCGATTGTTTCCTCAACTATCGATCGCATTGAAAAAAATCTCACCCCCACTGGCTAAGTCTATAGAATCGCGATCCCCTTTACGCGATCGCAGAAAACAAATGTTTGCAACACCAACAGCAGAAATTTGTAACTTTCGAAATATAAATTTGATCCGTTTAGCCACTCGAAACTCACTCGAGGCCCTTGGGACCTCAATCAAAGATGCCAACATATCTCATAATATCATTCAAACTTGTTCCAACCTTCGGAACGCTCAAAACAACATCAAAATACCAAATCAGCATCGGATTCAAGCCTAAGAATTCCAAAAACTTTCAAATTCCGCTTTCGATCAAAAAGTCTATCAAACCTCGTCCGAATAACCTAAAATTTTGCACACGCATCAAAATTGACACAATGGACCTACTCCAACTTGCAAAAATTCCATTTGGACCTCTATATCTAAATCTCACCTATCAACCGGAAAGCGCCAAAATTCCAATTTTGCCAATTCAAGCCTAAATCTACTCCGGGCCTTCAAAACATATTCTGATCACGCTCCTAAGTTCCAAATCACCTCCCAAAGCTATCCGAACCATCAAAATTCACATCCGATCCCTTTCTTACATAAGTCAACATGTAGTGGACTTTTCCAACTTAAGCTTACTCAAAAGAGACTAAATGTCTCAAATCTTACCAAAACCTGTCTGAACCCAAACTAATCGACCCGATAACGTATAATACAACTGAACAAGATAATAAGAAGCTAAAATTAGGGAAACATGGCTGAAATTCATAAAACAGCCGGTCGGATTGTTACAGTTTTAGATTCGATCTTGTCCATGAGGAGTAGGTCTGAAACTTCTCAAGCTCCAGTTCACTGCACCACAAAAGGTTAGTCTTTGAGTTTTTGCATCGTTTCTTTAATCTTTTTTTGAAATATGAATCGTATTTGTTGTTTGATGTTAAAAAATCTGCTTTATTCATTTGTTATTTAAAAAATAATGGTGGTAGCAACTGTTTTGTCCGAGTATTTGATATTGTAGATATTATGATTATACGCGATATGTTTTAAAAGTAAAAATCATTTCATTAGTTTTGTTAGTTTATCGGCACATACACCTGAATAGTAGTAGATGTATTAACACGTCTAAATAACTCCCATGTGCTTATTAATTAAGTTAAAACTATCAAGAATACAAACTTGTTCCACTGCTATAGGTATCATTTCCTTAAGAACTCACAGCTACATTTTAAAAGCAGATTTAGTTGATAAACTTTGTACGGTTTCATGATTTAAAGATTCTGAGAGTTATTAAAAGAATTTGTTGTTAAATACCATGACTATGGGACTTCACTATCGATCTACGGTGTCATTTAAGTAATTTTCCATCTCTCTAAGGAGTTGATAAAAGTTCCTGCTGTAGTGTATATCTTAAACGTCCATTTGAAAGCATGCCCATAAGGTAGGGAAAATATTTTTGTTGGTAAAGACATTTGTATTTGAGAGTCAGACCTGATATAGGAAATTCGGTTAGATGTGTCTATTATATTAGAAGACTTATTTGGTATAAATTGATACTAGAAACCACGTCTACAGGATTGTAGTTTGGTTTGCTCGAATGATAATAAAAACTAGCTTCAACTTTTCTCTTGTTGTCTGTTAGAAGGCTTGATTCGTATAGGGGATGTAAGTTTGTGATAGTATTTAAGCAGCTGAGATTCACTATTCTCATGAAGTTAAAAATAATATATAAATGTGTAGACTTTATAGCTAATTCTGTTGTTTGCTTAACTTTGTGCTAATTGAAGTAGTTTTATTTCAAAGAATAAGTTCATTCTGAATTTGAGTGTATATTTCACACAACTCAAATAACTATTTGAACATAGATTAAAAATATTACAAATGTACGCCTAGTAGTATTTCCATAGGATTTTCGTAAACGCTGCAAGTCTGTTAGCCTTTTCTTTTGAACTACTTTGTGCAAGTCTTTATAGGTTTCTCTGATTATGAAATTGCTCGCTAATCTTTATCTCGCTGATTTCTTTGCATGTACCCTTTGGACAAAATTTTCTTGAGTCTCAATGCGAGACTCATTGTCACCGTGAAGTCACCTTCCCTGCATTTCCTCTACCATATTTCTCTTTTTTAGGCCTTATTATTCGTGTTGCGTAGAAACAAGAATAATGTCAAAGCTAATTTTGGATGCCCTAGAAAGATGTGACAACCCGACCAGTCGTTTTAATAACTAATGCCTCGATCCCCTATTAACTGATTTTCCCGTGTTTGCTTCTGCTATTATAAGTGACTGGGAGAATTTATTTGGAGTTTCGGAGAGTTTTGGGACACTTAGTCCCTAAATGAGAGCTTAAGTTTTTGATTGTGGACCGTAGTCAGAACAATATAAAGATAGCCTCGGAAGGGAATTTTGTTGGTTCCGTTAGCTCCGTTGGGTGATTTCGGGCTTTGGGGCGTGTTCGAATTGTGTTTTAGAGGTCCGTAGCTAATTTAGGCTTGTAATGCCGAAAGTTAAAGTTTTGAAGTTTTCGGTTCGATAGTGAGATTTTGATATCGGTGTCAAAATGGAATTCCGAAAGTTGGAGTAGCTCCGTAATGTTAAATGTGAAATGTGTGCAAAATTTCAGGTCATTCAAACGAGGTTTGATAGACTTTTTGATTGAAAGCGTATTTTGAGAGTTTTTAAAATTCTTAGTCTTGAATCCGACGCTAATTAGTTGATTCAATGTTGTTTGAGGTGCTTTGAAGATTCGTATATGTTTGAACAATTTTATTAGACTTGTTTGTGCTTTTGGTTGAGGTCCCAGGGGCCTCGAGATGAATTCGTATGGTTGATGGAAAGATTTGGAATTTGGAGTTGCAACTGAAGTTACGAATGCTGTCATAACCGCATCTGCGGTTGAGAGGCTGCATGTCCAACTCCCGCAGATGTGAAATCAAGCCACAGAAGAGGCAAAATAAGGAAAGGCCAGGAACCGCAAAAGCGGAAGATGTACCGTACCTGCGTGACCGCAGATGCGGATTTTAGGCCGCAGGTGCAGCGAAGAGGTTTTAAGTGGGAAATCGCAGGTGCGATTCCCTTGATCACAGAAGCGGTATCGCAGATGCAGAAGGTGCACCGCAGATACAATTTTGCTGGGCAGAAAATTTAGAATTTCGAGGATTTAGTTTCAAAAATTTAGAAATTGATTTGGAGCTCGGAGAGGGCGATTTTGGAGGATTTTGAAGAGAAAATCAGTGGGTAATGATTCCTAATCCCTTTCTAGTTGAATTCCTACAATCCAATCTTAGTTTTGTCATTTAATTTCGGATTGAAGATGAAAATTGAAAAATATTGAAGAAAATTCTTAGACTAGACTTCGAGTTTTGATTGGAAATGTGACATTGGATTTGGATAATTTTGGTATGCATGAACTCGTGAGAGTATGTGATTTCTGAAAATGTAACTTTTACCCGATTCTGAGATGAGGGTCCCGGAGGGCGTTTTGGTTATTTTACCTAATTTCGCGTATTAGCTTAGAATTTATTTATAGAATCAGTTACCTGAAGTGTTATTTACATTATGGAATTGAATTGAATAGATTTGGGCTATTTGGAGTCGAGTACTCATGGAAAGTGCATGGTTTCAGGTTGATTTTGAGCCGGATCGAGATAAGTGGCTTGCCTAATCTTGTGTGGGGGAATTCCCCTTAGGATATGGTATTTTTGGTATTTGAAATGCTTCATACATGAGGTGACGAGTGCGTATTTGTGATAATTGTCGAATATTCGATTTTCACAAAGTAATTAAAATTGTGTTTCTTCTCCTGTTGTTACTACTTGCAATTTAGCATGTTGTTAGCTTAGGGAAGGATGTCTAAGTGACTTAATTGCTTTATTTGCTCAAACTGCCTTGTTTGGATTTTGTGCAAAATGCTAGGTTAGAATTACCAGTTTTACCTTGGTATGAAATTTCAATTTAATTGAGTATTCTTCGTGTGGCTACTCCGTGTTTACTTTCGGACTACGAGATGGTATCCCAGGAGATCCCTCTGTATGTTTACTTTGGGACTATGGATTTGTATTTCGGGAGATCCCCCTGCACTTTTACATTGGAACTATGAGACTGCACCAGGTAGACTCCCCCAGTAATGGGTATTTACATTTGGGACTACGGATCGGAATTTCGGTAGATTCCCGCACACTATGAGTTGAACTACGGGATGGTATCACGGGAGATCCACTGGATATATATATTTGGACTATGTGACGGTATCCTGGGAGATCCACTGGATGTTTATATTTGGGACTAAAGGACGGTACCACGGGAGATCCCCGGTTGTTATCTCTATATTAAGCTGTATTCTTTTCCGTGATTTCTTTATCTCTATTATAGCTGTTGCTGTTCTTTCTATCCTATGTCACGGTTTACTTTGCACTTGGTTATACTGTCTTCTCCTAACCTGTTATACCTTCTATTTCATTTAACCTCAGTAGGGCCCTAACTTTCCTCGTCGCTACCCAACCGAGGTTAGTCTTGGCACTTACTGAGTACCGCTCTAATGTACTCAAGCCCTTTCTGCCCATATTTTTCAAGTGCAGATCAAGGTACTTCGACTCAGTCCTATCACACTTGAGGCAAGGCGCTTGTAGAGACTTTGAGATTTATCTGCAGCATCCGCAGACCGAAGAGTCTCTTTATATTCTCAGTACTAATATAGCCCTTCTGTATTTTTCCTTGTTGATAGACATTTCTGGAGTTAGAGCTTTTTATGTAATATCTTAGCTTGTGATTCATGGGGTTCCAGATTTTGGGAGTGTTAGGTTGAGAATATTATATTGTTATATGCAAGGCTACATTCTAGACATTTCTAAATTTTGTCATCTCTACTTTTATTACTTTCTTTCCGCAATTCGTTTCTTTTTCCACATTTGTTAGGCTTACGTAGTGATAGAGACTAGGTTGCATCATGATAGTTCACTGAGGGTGAACTGGGTTCGCGATATGTTGGTATCAGAGCTCTAGGTTCATAGGAGTCATGCATCACAAACCGGTTTATTAGAATCTCACGGATCAGTATGGAGACGTCTGTACTTATCTACGAGAGGCTATGTGATTTTTAGGAAAATTCCACTTCATTTGATTTCCTTATCGTGCGAGATTTTGATATCACCAACCTCTATCTACTATTCTCTAATATATGGTGAGGACACGTGCTACCCGAGATGATCAGGCACCCGTGTCCCCTATTGTTTCCATCAGAGGCTGGGGTCGGGGAAATGACGAGAACGCACATGCAGGGCAGCAAAAGCTGTAACACCACATAAATTCGCCTTAGGTATGAATAAGTTAAAGGAGTATTAAGGTTATATTTTGGACATATGATGTCCTATCAGGCTGATTATGGGTGAAAATAGTTGTTTCACATGTGTAAGGAAAATGGAAAAACTCAAAGCATGAAAGTTGTAGGCCTTCAACATAGCTTTCCAACGATATATTATGGAGCCCGAACAGATCTCTATGCAAAATGTTATGCGCATTTTACAGAAAAATATGTGATATGTGCACCGGTAGCGCACCCATTAGCGCGGCCGCGCTAATTTTGAGGCAGTGTTATTGTCATTTAGAGCAGTCAGTAGCGCGTGGGGGCGCTAGTTGGGGGTAATTTTAAAGCTATATTTCGTCCCCTACAGCCCCAAAACATAAAATCTTGCTCTAGAATGGGGAACTCTCAAAAACCTATTTCCTTAAGGGTCCTTCCACCACCCAAGGTAAGTTCTAATGGTGATTCTAAGTTAATTTCAATTTTTCAATATCTTATTAATATGGATAAACCCTCCATATCATTATATATTCGATTGGGACACTGTAAGGCCCCGGAAAATTTCACCCAGTAATTTAGGATTTCGTGGAATCACGTAGGCTTATTATAATATTTTTATGTGCTATTAACATGGTGTACATCTATTTGATTTGGTAAATATGTGTATAAGTCTTATGGTAAGTAATTTTGGGTCCAAGGAAAGGCCTAAGTCTAAGAAAAATTTGAAAAGTTCATAATAGGCTAAAATTCCCAATGATCTTGCACTAACCCATACTTTGAACGTGCTTATCTAAATATATATAAGAATTTAGTTTGTTTATAACCTATCAAATGAAATTTCTTCGAGTCTAGTTTCCAACGCTTTAAACCGTTCATCATTTAGATATTCCTACACAAAGTTATGATCAAATTACCAAAAGCTGGAAAAATGGGATTCTGCGGTGAAATCTGCGAACGCAGATTTAATAGTGCGAACCGCAAAACCATTCTGCGATCGCAGAATGGTCGCAGAATGAAGCAAAATAGCCCAGTTCTGGGCAACGAGTTCTGTGACGCATCTGCACCCAGCATTATCATTCTGCGGTCCGTTCTGCGATCGCATACTTGACATCGGAGGGTTAATTTTCTAATTTTTATAACCCAACCCCATTTTATTAGATATCCTTTGGGGCTTCATTTGGGGTCATTTTCTACTGATTTTTGAGAGAGGTGAGAGCATTTCTAGAGAGAGAAGGTTGAACCAAACATGTAAATCATCCAATGTTGCATCAATCTTCAAGAATCAAAAAGCCCAATCACAAGTTCTTCATCTAAAAGGTAAGATTCTATACCCTAGGTTTTTATTTCGAGTTTAGGGTATAAGGTGGGGTATTGAGGTATGATTATTGGGTGTAATATTATTATGTATACATGTATGTACAAATTAGGTTTATGGAAAGATTGTTTAACATAAATAAGTAAAGATTTGGTTGGGGAATGAAGGAAAACGTTGAAAAAGCGATTTGAGATTAAAATGCTCAACTAGTATTTGATAAAATGCTCAAATGAGCTAAAACCATGAATACCTTTGTAATTTGTGTTCAATTTTGTTATGTCTCAAACTAGATTGGAATTGCTAGAATTTTCGGAACATTGTAGTAACTTAAGAAAAGCTTAAACGAGGTATGTATGACTAAATTTAACTCTTGTAGAATCCCCTTGTCGTGACGAGCATACGGTATGTGTATCTTGTATGAAAATATGTGCATTGATTTCCTTAGTTGATTTTCATACCACCAAGTTATATGTGATTGTGAGAAGTGATTTGATGTGCCTATCTTGTTATGTGCAAAGTTTGTAAAAGCTTGAGGATAACGACATGGAAGTAGGTGTTTACTTATGTGAACTATTTGTGAATTCTTGTGATTAATGTGCCTTGAACATTGTTGGTTAAGTTTTCTGATATGATGGTGCAAGTAAGTGGCAACAAACCAAATGTGGGTGTGTGAATGTGTTTGTGTGGTAAGAGCTGTGTAACAAATGATGGAAAGAAATCGTAATTGATGCAATTGAAACAACTGTGGTAATATCATATGTGGATTGTCGTGGGCAATTATCTTTGTGACTTAAATGGCATATGAGCTGTTGAATATGATGGAAATGGTATCGATGGTTGTGGAAATTTTTAGTGAATTGTTGTTATTGTTGTTATTGTTGCTCCTTGTGAATTATTGTTGTTGTTGTTGTTGTTGTTGTTCTTGTTATTGTTGTTGTTGTTGTTGTTGCTTGTGAATTGTGACTGTTTGATGGGATCGGGTTGCGCACCGCAACACGAAGTAATAAGGTGTGATTTATGGTGATAAGGGTGGCCGAGGTAATAAGGGTACAAAGTGATCGAAATAATTATTGAAATGAAAATATGAGAAAATTTTGAAATCATTGATGTGATAATGTTGAAGGGGAAAAGGAGAGATTGTGAAACTTGTTTGGCTTTGATTGTTTCTTTCACGTGCATTTGATCGTTGATTCTATTGATATCTGTTACTTGTGTGTTATTTGATTTTACTTGGGGTAAAGTTTGTTAATACATACCAGTACAATTCAAATGTACTGACATCCTTTTTGCCGGGGGCGCTACATTCGTGTTATGATTGTAGGTGGTTCTATAGCAGGTGCTCCAATCCACCGACAATAGCACCTTATCTACTTTCCGTCAGCTGTATTGCTGAGTCCCTTTCCTCTCGGGGCCCTGCGTGGCTCATGATGCTATTCTTCCCGGAGTCTTATGTTGGTATTTGTGTAAGGTAAAGCCGGGGTCTTATTGCCGGTATTTCCATATTATTCTTTAGTTGTAGTTAGAGGCTCCATAGACAAGTTGTGGGTAGTGTCGGGCATGGGAATTTAAAATAGAAATATTGATGTTTGGCAATGATGTATAAAACTTGTAATGCTCTTAATATGGCGAATGAAGTTGCGAATGAAAATGAAATGGATATCGTTAATGATATGTTTATAGAACTGGATTAATGGATCCATCTCCAATTTATTCATGAGTTAGTTTGGGTAGAATGAGATCTAACAGGATTGCTCGGTGGGGTTCACTCGGTTGAGCGCCGGTTGCGCTCCACGGATTTTGGGGCGTGACAAACTTGGAATTAGAGCCTAAGGTTTTAAAGTGTCCTAGGATGTCTCGGAGACGTGTCTAGTAGAGTCCTCCTTATCGGTGTGTTGTCGACCACATCTATAAGTTAGAGGCTATTCAGACATTTAGGAATTTCAACCTTCTTTGATACTCCAATCGTGCAATAGAGCTCGAGTTATGGAGCTAATTTCCTCTCTAAATCTTATTCTCAAGTTTGGTAACCTTGATACCATAATCCGTGAATTTGAAGCATGTAAGGAGGGATTTATCCCACCATTGAGTCTTAGTGGATTGCCCAAGGACTTGTTAGGAGAATGTATTAAGATATGGATGGATTGGTAAAAGATATCTCTAAGGGGGGAGTGTCCTTGTCCCTATTTATGTCTCTGCACCATCAGATCATGTGGTATGTCAGCATGTTACCTACGTATGTTAGAGATGTGGAGTCGAGGGGTATCGATTAAGCTATTGCCCTATCAACATAACGTCATTAAGTGAGTCAAATCAGAATTTCTACTCATTGTATATGTACATCCATATTGAAGAGTTCTCATAAACGTGGTCTTAACAAGGTGTTGAATAACAAAACATTGCATGTATCAACTCTTTGAACGAGATGCACTATTCATGAATCTACTCCATTTTGAATTCTCTTATTTACATTCTTTTGGAATTAAGTTCTATAATTATGCCCTTGAATTGAGTTATAACTCTAAGATTGATATTCCCCACTTGATTTTCCTAAATTCTCACCAAGGGATTATATCCGATGAATTTCTTACAGAATCTTTTTATTTAATTGGACAAAATCTACTCGCTTGTGCCTCTACATGCACTGTCATAAAATTTACCTATGTGGTGCCATGTTCCATGCAAAGCATCCCAGCGTTGTGATCCTTCTTGAGTCATTGTTTTACTCAGTTGTGTATATGGATTATATGGTTTGAATAGTCAATCTACTCTCTTGCGAACATCATCATGAAATCTTCTCACTGCCTAGTAACATAAGAGCATACCATAACACCTAACATGAATGCACGTCAATCGAAATGGTCACCGTGGGCGTAAAGTATCTTTGAAAATTGAGATCCTCACATCTACGTCATAGGAAGATCATGTGTCGCCATAACTTTCGTATACATTTGGGACATCCCGCAGTAAGTAGCTCATTTTGTCCTAGTATTGTGGTTGCTTGTGGCATGGTCGTATATTGCAGTTGGGAGTTAATATAGCAGAAGCATGTCCAGCTCATAACAAATGTTTACTTTATCTTTACACATTCATAGCATGTGTTCATTGTGTTCTTTAATTAGTGAATTCATTGTTCTAGTTTCCCCACACTTGTTCGATAACCATGAGAGAACATATCCTTCTATGAGTCATCGTAACACTTTTTGTCTCGTAAGGACCCTTACTAGGCTCTCCGTCAAGACCAAGCACATCTTTGGGGGTTATTATAGCACAACGCATATTTCTCATATTCTTCTGTATTTCATTAGCGTCTGGGTAGTTCTCAAGTTGAAATCCATGAAGAACTCATTATGAACATCTGCAAACCCTCCATGATTATTCTATACTATCTCATTGGGTTCTTATATCACTTCAAGATTCATCAAGGGTTGATAGCATGTCGCAATTGCTGAAATTGAATGATGTCTTTACGATAATGGATTATCTTCACTTGTGCTAGTCGAACAATCTGCATATCAGTCTAAGTCTCGCCTTTTGATTTTGGGTGGCCAAGGAGAAATACACCTAGTAACACATTCGTATGTCAAAACCTTTCTCTCAGTCAAGTCTTATAGCATCTCCTCATATGGCTTGTAATCGCTGGTTGTATAGAAGTGTGTTGTAATGTTTCATTATAAAGTTGAGTTGCTAAACACAATTGAATTTTTGAATTCTAGAGTTATACATCACGTGACTTCATACAGAGATCTTCCTTAAAAAAAAGAGGTAGCTTCGCATAATCGCTTTATATTACCACCCTTCCTAGTGGTTACAATGTAGAGGTTACTTCCACAAGGCTCTCTCACTTTCTATAATTTGTCTTGCATCATGTGTTGTTTACCCATAATCTTCAATGCGATATCAATGTCTCGACTAGTCATCCAACTATATGATATGATTTAATTAACCTCACTTTTATGTACTCTATAAGAACCCCGAGAGTGGGCAAATTTCTCCTTTCTTACAGACTTCTAATGTCTTCAACTTGGTTTAAGATCGTTGGTTCCAAATGGTGCTCATTAGTTTTGCTACCCTACTATCTAATTCATCTGATAACTCTCATTGTAGAATTCATTTATGTTTCATGGAATCAAAGAGAAAGTCTTGTAGCATTAAGGATGAGGACATGCTGCTTTTGTTAGGATAAAAAGATATTGCTCGCACTTCTTATGAGAGTTTTTCCTAAACAATCATCTACCTGCTCCACTTGTCCATGTGACTAGATAGCACAGGTTACTTCTCCTCGATAAATTCATTAAGACGTCTCATTCTTTCGAACTTATCCATGTGGGCTCTTTGAGGTCTTTTTTTATACCAACTCGTAATGGTTTTAAGTACTTCCTCGCCATTGTTATCGATTTTCTAGGACTACGAGGGCTTGTCCCATGGGTTTCAAAAGTATTGATTTTCCTTTCAGCTCGGGCTAAACTTTCCCTGATTTCAAACCAAATTGCATCCCCTTTTCCAAAGTCTCAAATGGGTCTGACTGGATGGGTTACGTGGCCTTCTTCTCACTCGACTTTTAGAAGTATTGAATATATCATTTTTATGTGAGGGGAGTTTTAAAACCCTTGGTATTACACCCCCTTGGGTGGATATGAGTGGTATTTTTCTCTCTTCCTGGAGCATCATGTTAACCAATAGGATGCCTCTAACCAGTACATTATTTCATCCCAACATCTAGATGTCCGAGCTATGTGGTTTTACTTTAGAAAGGGATGAGATTAGATGCCTTCAGATTTTTGCACATATCATGAGCATATTGATTTGATAGACAAGTGGTCGTATCTTTAGTTCCCACATATATGATCAATTATCAGTAAGTGTTAAGTTGACTGAATTATGATAATCTCATAAGCGTTCAACTTCTTTTCATCCTCATGGGCTTGTGGCATAGATTCCGTATGTCAAGTAATGTTAAGAGTGTAATTTGACTTCATGTATTTTGAAACCCATATCGCATTCAAGGTGCCAGAGTATTTTTATTCTTGATAAACAGAATTACCCTTCACTCTAGAAAACGAGTGGTTCACGTACTAGGGTATTCCTCCTTAAGGATTCGTATTGCCAATGTACTACTTACCCCTATGCCTCATTTGTGTAGTAATAAACGTAGTCACAGTGATTAACCATGTCAGTATTGTTAGTAATAATCTTCTGTGTCTGTTAGCATATGACCTCATGAAGTTCTCTACTAAGCGCATTAATGGATTCCTGAATAACTCCAGCCTGATCTTGAACACTGTTGTTCCTCATTGTATTAGATCCATTGGGTGTTGTAAGTTCAGATGAGTCAAAGATAAATCTTGACAGTGTGATCACATATATATTTTATCGGTAATTTTATGTATAGTTTATGATAGCACATCTTAGAGCAATTGTTGAAGGTCATCAAGGGTTTAGTGTGAGTGTTCGCCTGGAGATTTAGAGTTTGGAGGGTGAGCAGGCTATTCTTCATATTTTCCCCTGAAGATGTTATGTGAGTCGATAATAAAGGTAACATAAGTGTATTCCAAATTAGGTTGCACTAGGAGTATGATGTTCCTCATAACTGTTCCTCATTTAATTTGTGATTTCATATGTTTATGTCTAAGAAGGTAGTGATAAAAGAGGGGTGTGAATTAATTTGATTGAACTATATGATCTTGGTAATATCCTATATGATGCACTACTGGAAAGAATCATCGTGGCTTGACTTCATATGGATTGTTGATTGAAATGAAATTATATTCTTGTTGATGAACACCTCTGTGATTACATTAATGACTGGTAAGGATTATTATGAACACATGACTGTTTGGTTACTATGAAATGAAATTCTTGATGGTATGATGCCATGTGATGGAATTGTGGGTTGTTGTTGTTACCATGAATTGCAATATCCGGTGGAATATAAATTGTACAGTAGAAATTATTAAATGTAAAGTCAATGGATAGTTAACTCATGCGAGGTGTCTATTTGTCATCCTTGTTATGTATGTTTGGGAGTTGATATTATTTCCGAAAATGTGTCATGACAGAGCTTGTAAGTTGAGGAGGTCATCTGGAAGGCTGAAAGTGTCGTGGAAGGAAAATATTTTTGCCTGATTGAATATCAATTGGTTTTGACTTGAAAGGTACTATATAGGTGTTTTGATAAAAAACTGCGCAGTTCATGTTCTGGTATCCTTAGGATGATGTAGTGCTTGTAATACTGAGATTTGTATTGTTGGTATATATATTGTCGTGCTCTGTCTAGTTGTGGATGTGTTGTTAAGACGATTTTGGTGATTCTCTGGCAGGTGGATAGGCCTAGTTACAAAGGAAACTTTGCCGAAATTTCTGAAAAATTTAGGAGTTAGTCAAAATTTAAGGTCTTGAGGCAGGTAAGAAAAGAGATTTATTATATTAAGCATTCAAGTCGGATTCTACTCCTCATTCGAGGATGAATGATCCTAGGGGGGGGGGGAATGTAAGGCCCCGAAAAACTTTGCCTAGTAATTTAGGATTTCGTGATGTCACGTAGGCTTATTATAATATTTTTATGTGATATTAACATGTTGTACATCCATTGGATTTGGTAAATATGTGTATAAGACTTATGGTAAGTAATTTTCGCTCCAAGGAAAGGCCTAAGTCTAAGAAAATTTGGAAAAGTTCATAATAGGCTAAAATTTCCAATGATCTTGCACTAGACCATACTTTGAACGAGCATATCTAAATATCTATAAGATTTTAGGTGATGGATAACCTATCAAATGAAAGTTCTTTGAGTCTAGTTTCCAACGCTTCAAACCATTCGTCATTTGGACATTCCTACACAAAGTTATGATCAAATAACCAAAAGCTGGAAAAATGCAATTCTGCGGTGAAATCTGCGATCGCAGATTTAACTCTGCGAACCGTAAAACCATTCTGCGATCGCAGAATGGTCGCAGAATGAAGCAGAACTGCCCAGTTCTGGGCAATGAGTTCTGGGATGCATCTGCAGCTAGCATTGTCATTCTGCGGTCCGTTCTGCGATCGCATACTTGACATCGGAGGGTTAATTTTCTAATTTTTATAACCCCACCCCATTTTAATATATGGCCTTTGGGGCTTTATTTGGGGTCATTTTCTACTGATTTTTGAGAGAGGTGAGAGCATTTCTAGAGAGAGAAGGAGGTACCAAACATGTAAATCATCCAATCTTGCATCAATCTTCAAGAATCAAAGAGCCTAATCACAAGTTCTTCATCTAAGAGGTAAGATTCTATACCTTAGGTTTTTATTTAGAGTTTGGGGTATAAGGTGGGGTATTGAGGTATGATTATTGGGTGTAATACTATTATGTATACATGCATGTACAACTTAGGTTTATGGGAAGATTGTTTAACATAAATAAGTAAAGATTTGATTGGGGAACGAAGGAAAACCTTGAAAAAGAGATTTGAGATTAAAATACTCAACTAGTATTTGATAAAATGCTAAAATGAGCTGAAACCATGAATACCTTTCTAATTTGTGTTCAATTTTGTTATGTTTCAAACTAGATTGGAATTGCTAGAATTTCCGGAATGTTGTAGTAACTTGAGGAAAGCTTAAACGAGGTATGTATGGATAACTTTAACTCTTGTAGAATCCCCTTATTGTGATGAGCATACGGTATGTGTAACTTGTATGAAAATATGTACATTTATTGCCTTAGTTGATTTCCATACCACCAAGTTATATGTGATTGTGACAAGTGATTTGATGTACCTATCTTGTTATGTGCAAAGTTTGTAAAAGCTTGAGGATGTCGACATGGAAGCAGGTGTTTACTTATGTGAACTATTTTTGAATTCTTGTGATTAATGTCCCTTGAATGTTGTTGGTTAAGTCTTCCGATATGATGGTGCAAGTAAGTGGCAACAAACCAAATGTGGGTGTGTGAATGTGTTTGTGTGGTAAGAGTTGTGTAACAAATGATGGAAAGAAATCGTAATTGATGCAATTGAAACAACTGTTGTAATATCATATACGGATTATCGTGGGCAATTATCGTTGTGACTTAAATGGCATATGAGCTGTTGAATATGATGGAAATGGTATCGATGGTTGTGGAAATTTTTAGTGAAATTTTGTTGTTGTTGTTCTTGCTGTTGTTGTTGTTGTTGTTGCTTGTGAATTGTGACTGTTCGATGGGATCGGGTTGCACACCGCAACACGAAATAATAAGGTGTGGGTTGTGGTGATAAGGGTGGCCGAGGTAATAAGGGTAAAAAGTGATCGAAATCACTATTGAAATGAAAATATGAGAAAATTTTGAAATCATTGATGTGATAATGTTGAAGGGGAAAAGGAGAGATTGTGAAACTTGTTTGGCTTTGATTGTTTCTTTCACGTGCATTTGATCGTTCATTCTATTGATATCTATTACTTGTGTGTTATTTGATTTTACTTGGGGTGATGTTTGTTCATACATACCAGTACAATTCAAATGTACTAACGTCCCTTTTGCCGGGGGCGATATATTCGTGTTAGGATTGTAGGTGGTTTTATGGCAGGTACTCCAGTCCACCGATAGTAGCACCTTATCCACTTTCCATCAGCTGTATTGGTGAGCCCCTTTCCTCTTCGGGCCCTGCGTGGCTCATGCCGCTTTTCTTCCTGGAGTCTTATTTTGGTATTTGTGTAAGGTATAACCGGGGCCTTATTTGGCGGAATTTCCATATTATTCTTTAGTTGTAGTTAGATGCTCCGTAGACAAGTTGTGAGTAGTGTCGGGCATGGGAATTTAAAATAGAAATATTGATGTTTCGCAATGATGTATAAAACTTGTAATGCTCTTAATATGGCGAATGAAGTTGCTAATGAAAATGAAATGGATATCGTTAATGTTATGTTTATAGAACTGGATTAATGGAGTCCATCTCCAATTTATTCATGAGTTAGTTTGGGTAGAATGAGATCTAAAAGGATTGCTCGGTCGGGTTCACTCGGTTGAGTGCCGGTCGCGCTCCTCGGATTTTGGGGCGTGACAGACATCGTTGTTGAGAAAAGGAACCCTAGAACTCGAATTCAAGGAGATTGAACGTCAAAAAGGTAATATCTTCACCCTCTAATTGATTCTATCATTGAATTAATGATTATAGACTCTAGTTCCTGAGATATAAGTTTATGGGTTTGATAGAAAAGCATGAACAGTGATAGGTTTGGGTTGTTGATTGGTTATTATTGGTTATGGGTGTTGTTTACCTTATGGGTGATAAAGAATGATGTTGATTATAAGAAATTTGAGACTTTAGAATTTATCTAGGATCAAGAGAATGGCTTTTTGGGTGTAGAAACACCATTAATAAGGACCATGAAGCTTTATGTCACCAAGTGTTTGAGAAAATATTTAAGTGACTAAAACATGAGAATTACTGCTAATATAGAATCCCTTTGACTTTTATTGATATATATTGAAGTTGAAAGGGTTGGCGAATGTTGTATTGCGCTCAAGAGCAGGAAGTTAAGGTATGTGAGGCTAACTCTCTATGTTTGAGAATTTTAATGATTCTCCCTACACTACGTTCTTTTACGACGTTATCAATTGCCTCAGAAATATAGTTAAGCCTAGTTCCTGAAATAGTTGTAGAACTTCTATTCTCTAGCTTCATAACTCGTTCACCACATTCATTCTAAACGTTGTAAACTCAGTGCGTATTCAATATAGACCTGGGTTTGATTCCCTCGAGTCTTCGTATAGATTAATCAGTATGCCATAAACAGATGAAGTTTAGGTGTTCATAATCAGTTCAAGAATACATGTCTCAGTCTAGTCCCATTCGGTATTCCAGTATTATGTAACTCAGTGTGATCCACTATTCTAGTATTATGTAACTCAGTTTGATTATCAGTTCCTGAATGTTGAACACCTGTATTTGGGCCTGAGGCCGCAGTTTATGCTTTATGCATCTTTGGGCCTGACGTCACAGTTTATGCTTTATGCATCTTTGAGCCTGAGGCCGCAATTTATACTTTATGCATTTTGGACCTGAGGTCGCAGTTCTGTATACGTACGCTTGGGCCTGAGGCCGCATTTTGTGCACATATATATTGGGCCTAAGTCCGAAGTTTAATATTCAGCTAAACAGGTTGTTCATCATTCAGAAGAAGGAGTATTCATATCCTTACTTCCTTTGTTCAGTTCAGTTATCAGTTATCATTTCAGTTATCAGTTATCAGTTATCAGTTGTCACTTCAGTTATCAGTTATCAGTTATCATTTATCAGTTATTAGTTATCACTTCAGTTATCATTTCAGTTCAATTTTGATAGTTATCATTTCAGTTATCAATTATTAGTTCTCAATTCTCAGCTTCAGTTTCAGCATTTATAATTCTTTCTTTCGGTTGCTTTATATACCAGTACAATTCAAATGTACTGACGTCCCTCTTGCCCAGGGCTTGTATCTCACAATGCAGGTAATGATTTACAGGTTGATGATTCAGAGCGCTAGGATTCTCGTACCAGCTATTTGGTGATCCCAGTTCCTTCGAGGCATTATCATTACTACAGTCTTCAGTATTTTTAGGCAGTCAGTGTTTTCAGTACAAATTAGAGGCTTCATAGACTAGAGTAATAGTTAGACAGAGTCACAAACTTTTCATATTAAGCTATGTTGGCTACAAATATGTTTCAGAATTATATTAATATTGCCGAACATTGATTTATATTATCCAAACTTTCAGTATATTAGCATGTGTTAGCTTATCTTTCGCATTCAGTATGTTATGATACCACATGTTGATTCAGCCAGCCATTTGGTTTGCTCGGTTACATGTGGTCAGGTACCGCGTGTCGTGTTACGTCCAGGACCAAGTTCGGGGCGTGACAAAGCTTGGTAACAAAGCACTAGGTTCAAGAGTCTTAGGGAGTCTATGAAGCCGTGTCCAGGGGAGTTTCCTTTATATGTGTGTGTCGGCCACTCATATAAAAGGTTAACTACCAAGACATACATGATTGTCTCATTTCTTTCTACTCTAGATCGTGCCATGAAGCTTAGAGCAATAGTTAACTTTCTCTTCTTATCGAATTCCAAACGTATTGGATGTCCAAGCGACGCACAGGAGAAACCTAAAGTCCTAGAGAGGATAATTTCCCGTTGAAGTATAATTATGGAGTACAGGTTGGTAAATATATGACTTGAGAGGACGTTAAAAGTACGATGCAGTGGATAGTAGTACAGATTGAAGCATAACCTTATCAGAAAATACAAAAGCAGTTATCATGTCTTATGATTATTAGTTTACCTCAGTTGCTAGTTATACAGTCTTTCAGTTAGCAAGTTTATGGTTATTCAGTACGCCAGTATTCGGTTATATGTTTAACCGATCTCCAATTTTCAGTGTATCAAAATTCTGGTGACTTGTGAGTACATAGTGATGCCTATGGGTACTAAAAGAAAATGTAAGTAATAGTGATCATAGCAAAATCTTTGCATGTTTTAGGCCCTGATTAAGACCAAGAGTCACCAGATGGCACTTAAAGTGAATTATCAGATGATGGTATACTTTGAAGGATAAGTTTGTGCATTATAGTGTATTTGTATATGTCTTACCTCCTAGAACAACTTTATTTAATTCTTGAAAATGGAGCCACAAGTTTGATGATGATAGTTCAGATGTCACACCCTAACATTGGTGACTATAGTTTTGGACAGAAAAGAGCCTAAGGGTAAAATGCCTAGAAGTCAGAAACTTTTGTTATTACCAAAGATGTGATTTCGTACAACTTATGCAAATAACTAGAAGATATGATGTATGAAATGAGAACCAAGAGCAGCCAGTATTGAATTTTAGGGAATAATTTTAAGTTGTTTAGATTTATTCAAATCAGAATTAGAAAGTACCACGTTAGTGAATTGCTATAAGAAACAGCCATTATTGTGAGATAAAGGATATCACAATACCCCTTAAGTTATGTGACTAAGTGTTTACCCTGAATCGTTTATAATCTGATATGATCTTGAAGTGTATGGAGAGTTTGGGGTTAGATATTCCAATTTTGTTTAAGACAAATGAATTAGGTGTGATTCATATACATAGTTAAAAAAAACGATAGTGTGTGGAAAAAGAATATGATCAAATGATGAGGAAAGTTAGGAGTAATCTTATGCTTCACTTTAGTTATTCAAAGCAGGAGAAGAAAATATGATGCTAGCAGGTGGTTAGTGAAAGGATAATAAGTAAGTTTTGAGTAGATACAATGAATTAGCAATTTTAGTAGAGCTAGTAGAGGTAAGATTTGATCCACTTTGCCGGTTATCTCTAGTGTCTGGACGACAATTTGAAATACTGGACGTGTGTTAGAACCCAAAGAGTTTAAGTTAAACCTGAAGTACAGTGATAGTGGGAAAATCAATCAGCTAGGCAGTGAGAGAGTAAGCTATAGGAGAATAACCTTTAACAGTTATAGAAAGGGGTTTTCCCCAGGATTGACAGTGTGAGCAGAGTTAAATTATTAAGATTGTGTATGATAGTTGTGAATACATTAGCTTTCTGTTATGTGATAATTTAGTTCTTTCTTAGCTCAGAAGTAAGTTGGAAGATGAGTCGTTATTGACGTAGAGTGCAAAGAATTGCAGAAAATAAGGAAAGTTATTTGGATCCCAACAAAAAGAGAAGGATCCGCAAGTGTAAGACGATGCCTTTTGAATAAGGGGGAGATGATGGTACTTTGAGGTACCAAGACAGATTGTGTATTCTAGACATAGATGGACTAAAAGAGGGAAGATCATGTTAGAAGCCCATAATTTCAGGTATTCTTTCCATTAAGGTTCCCCAAATATGTATCACGACCAAGGGGATTTATTGGTTGAATGACATGAGAAAGAACGTCGCAGACTTTGCGGCCAATTGTCTGAATTGCTAGCAAGCAAAAGTCGAGCAGCAGAAAGTCTAGTATTTTTATCACATAATACACATATTTTGATTGGAGATGGTAAATATGAAATTTTTAACAGGACTATCTTGCTCATTTTAAAAGCATGATTTGATTGGATGATTGTAAATTGACTTACCAAGTCAGCCTATTTCTTGCCAGTAAAGAGTATAGATTCAGCAGGAGATTATACCTTCAGGAAATCGTCTAATTGCGTAGGACTCTGTGGTCCATTTTGGACTGTGGTGCTCAGTTTACAATGAACTTTTAGAAGTCCTTTAAGAAAGGATTAGGCCCAAGTTTTTCATCCTTAGAAATATGGCCAGGCAGAGCGCATTATTCAAACAATAGAGGATATGTCCTGGATGGTAAAAGTAATTGGGATGATCACATACCTCTTATTGACCTTGCTAATAATAACCTACCACTAAAGTATCAAGATAGCACTGTGAGAGACTCTGTATGGGCGAAGGTGTAGATTGCCAGTTGGTTGGTTTGAGGTTGGTGAAGAGGAGTTGTTGGGACCAAATTTGGTCTATCAGACTATAGAGAAAGTTAAGTTGATTCAAGAGTATTTAAAGATGTCAGAGTTCCAAGTTGATGATGGGGTATTTCTGAAAGTTTCGTCTATGAAAGGCGTTATGAGATTTGGGAAGAAAGAAAAGCTCGGTCCCAAATATATCACGTCGTATGTGATCCTACAAAAGATCGGTCAAATATCTTATGAGTTGGAGTTGCCACCAGAATTACCGGTGGTTCAACCAGTACTTCACATATCATGTTATAACATTAAAATTTCCAGTACACAGATACTCATGTCACTTCGGTACTTAGATACTCATGTCGGTTCAGTACTCAGATGCTCATGTCAGTTCAGTACTCAGATACTCATGTCAGCTCAATACTCAGCTACTCATGTTAGTCCAATACTTAGACATTCATGCCAGCTTAGTACTTAGATTACTCAAATATTCGTGCCAGTTCAATATTCATATATCCATGTTAGTTCAGTATTCACGTATCCATGGCAGACCAATACAGTAGTCATTAAGTTCAATATCGCAATAGTTCAGTAATCATGTATTCATTCAGTTTAGTATGCAAGTGCTAATGAAAGTTTATGTTTCCACCAGACCTGTTTAAGGTCCGGAGTTAGCAGAAGTTACAGTCAGGACAATCATTCGAGGACGAATGATCCCAAGGGGGAGATAATGTAACACCCCGTAAATTCGGCTTAGGTATGAATAAGTTAAAAGAGTATTAAGGTTATATTTTGGACATATGAAGTCCTTCGGGATGATTATGGTGAAAATAGTTTTTTCAAAATCAAGATGGAAAGTGAGGTACATAAGATTTGACAAAATAAACTAAGTTTGCAGAAGGTCTGTCTTCCAGCAAGTTTTAATGAACATGTGTAAAGAAATTGGGAAAACCCAAAGCATGAAAGTTGTAGCCCTTCGAAATATATTTCAAATGATATTTTATGGAGCCCTAACGGATTATTGTGCAAAATGTTAAGCACGTTTTATAGAATAGTATGCGATATGCGCGCCCATTAGCTCGGCCGCGCTAATTTTGATGCAGTATTACTACCGTTTAGCATGTTCAGTAGCGCGGGCAAGCCTCCAATTGCACACGGGCGCTAGTGGGTGGTCGTTTTAAAGATATATTTCGTCCCCCACAGCCCCAGAACATAAAAACTTGCTCTAGAAAGGGGAACTCTCAAAAACCTAACTTCCTTAAGGGTCCTTCCACCACCCAAGGTAAGTTTTAATGGTGATTCTAAGTTAATTTCAATTTCCCAACATCTTATTAACATGGGTAAACCCTCCATATTATTAGATATTCGATTGGGACATCGTTGTTGAGAGAAGGAACCCTAGAACTCGAATTCAAGGAGATTGGACATCAAAAAGGTAATATCTTCACCCACTAATTTATTTTATCATTGAATTAATGATTATAGACTCTAGTTCATAAAATATGAGTTGATGGGTTTGATAGAAAAGCATGAACGGTGATAAGTTTGGGTTGTTCATTGGTTATTATTGGTTATGGGTGTTGCTTACCTTATTAGTGATAAAGAATGATGTTGATTATAAGAAATTTGAGACTTTAAAATTTATCTAGGATCAAGAGAATGGCTTGTTGGGTGTAGAAACACCATTAATAAGGTCCATGAAGCTTTATGTCACCAAGTGTTTGAGAAAATGTTTAAGTGACTAAAACATGAGAATTATTGCTAATATGGAATCCCTTTGACTTGTATTGATATAGATTGAAGTTGAAAGGGTTGGCAAATGTTATATTACGCTCAAGATCAGGAAGATAAAGTATGTGATGCTTATTCTCTATGTTTGGGAATTTTAATGATTCTCCCTACACAATGTTCTTTTACGACGTTACCAAATTCCTTAGAAATATAGTTAAGCTAGTTCCTGGAATAGTTGTAGAACTTCTATTCTCTAGCTTCATAACTCGTTCACATAGACTTGGGTTTGATTCCCCCGAGTCTTAGTATATATTACTCAGTATACCATAAACTGTTGAAGTTTCAGTATTCATAATCAGTTCAAGAATACATGTCTCAGTCTAGTCCCATTCAGAATTCCAGTATTATGTAACTCAGTGTGATCCAATATTCCAGTATTATGTAACTTAGTTTGATTATTAGTTCCTGAATGTTGAACACCAGTATTTGGGCCTGAGGCCGCAGTTTATGCTTTATGCATCTTTGGGCATGAGGCTGCAGTTTATGCTTTATGCATCTTTGGGCCTGAGAACGCAGTTTATGATTTATGCATTTTGGACCTAAGGTCGCAGTTATGTATACGTATACTTGGGCCTGAGGCCGCAGTTTATGCACATATATATTGGGCCTGAGGCCGCAGTTTAATATTCAGCTAAACATGTTATTCATCATTCAGAAGAGGGAGAATTCATATCCTTACTTCCTTTGTTCAGTTTAGTTATCAGTTATCATTTAAGTTATCGGTTATCAGTTATCACTTCAGTTATCAGTTATCAGTTATCACTTCAGTTATCATTTCAGTTAAGTTTTGATAGTTATTATTTCAGCTATCAATTATCAATTCTCAGTTATCATCTCAGCTTCAGTTTCAGCATTTATAATTCTTTCTTTCAGTTGCTTTACATACAAGTACAATTCAAATGAACTTACGTCCCTTTTGCTTGGGGCCTGCATCTCACAATGCAGGTAATGATTTACAGGTTGATGATTCAGAGCGCTAGGATTCTCGTACCAGCTATTTGGTGATCCCCAGTTCCTTCGGGGAATTATCATTACTACAATCTTCAGTATTTTCAGGCACTCAATGTTTTCAGTACAAATTAGAGGCTTCATAGACTAGAGTTACAGTTAGACAGAGTCACAGGCTTTTCATATTAAGCTATGTTGGATACAAATATGTTTCAGAATTGTATTAGTATTTTCGCACTTTGATTTATATCATCCAAAATTTTAGTATATCAGCATGTGTTAGCTTATCTTCCGCATTCAGTATGTTATGATAAAACATGTTTATTCAGACAGCCAGTTGGTTCGCTCGGTCACCTGTAGTCAGTCACCGAGTGTCGTGTTATGTCCATGCCCAGGTTCGGGGCGTGATAAGGGCACCTGCGTGAGCTGCCACCAAGGATCCACCAGCAATTCCAATTAGATCTCATGCACCTGATACGCCTACTGCTACTACTACTCCAGCACTTCAAGAGACTCTGGCACAATTTATGAACATGTACACCACTTTTGTTCAGGCAAGGTTGCTCCCCCTTGCTTCAGCTATACTAGGCTGGGAGAGGAGCACAGACTCCCACCCCTCGCACCCCTGAGCAGCAAGTACATGTGGATCAGGTCCCAAAGATTATTTCGGTATAGCCTGCAGTCCCAGATAAGTTCGAGAACAGGGCTGCAGCTTTCGAGGATGAGCAGTGGAGGCTTGAGAGGTTCAAGAAGTACAAGCCTCCTATATTCAGTGGTCTAGCATCAGATGATGCTTTGGGATTTCTATATGAGTGCTACCGTATTCTCCGTACCATGGGTATATCAGGATCGAGCGGGGTTTCCTTTACTACTTTTCAGCATCGATGAGCCGCCTATGAGTGGTGGCATACTTATGCGTTAAACAGTCTGGATGAGGCAACTTTATTGACTTAGACTCAATTTTCGGATATGTTCCTAAGAGAGTATGTTCCTCAGTGCCTCAGGGATGCAAGGCACGCAGAGTTTGAGCATTTGCGCCAGGGTACTATAACTTTCTCGGAGTATGCTGTCTGTTACACCAGCTTGGCTAGACATGCCCCTTCTTTGGTTTCTACCGTCTGCGAGAGGGTTTGCCGGTATATAGAGGGGCTTATTCCCAGCATCAAGTCTAGCATGGCTCATGAGTTGGAGATGGATATTTCTTATCAGCATGTGGTCAGCATTGCTAGAAGGATTGAGGGTATGCATGCTAGCGATATAAAAGAGACGGAGGCCAATAGGTCTCGAGAGTCGGGCGATTATTCTAGTGCCCGTGCCCCAGCTGCAGGTCATCATGGTAGGGGTTATATGAGTTACCTTGTTCATTCAGTTCTTCTAGCATCCAGTGGTATTGCATCTCCTCCTAAGCCTCAGAAGCCTTACTATGCACCTCCAGTATCTAATGCGCCTCTTGCGCGGGTTGCTTTCAGCGGTCACTCCAACAGACCTGACCCGAGCTAGTCACAGCTGCCACGTCCTCCCAAGGCCTGTATTCAGTATGGTAACACATGTCATATGGTGACGGATTGCCCTAAACTTAGAAAGGGTGCACCTCTATAGACTTCTCAGCCACAACGTGCCCCGCAGAGTGCTCAGGCTATGATTACAGCTCCAGTTGCTACCCCACCTGCTCTGCCAGCTAGAGGTAAAGGTCGGGAGGTAGATGTTGCCCTAGAGGGGACGCCAAGCCAGATACTATGCCCTTCCTATCCGTACCGGGGATGTTGCCTCCGATTCTGTAATCACAAGTATTCCTGGTTTGTAACGGAGATGCATCGCTTCAATTTGATCCAGGATCCACTTATTCATATGTGTCTTCTTATTTTTCTCCACATTTGGGTATTCTCAGGATTCTTTGAGTTCCCCTATTTATGTTTCTACTCCTGTAGGAGATTCTCTTATTTTAGATCACGTTTATCGGTCCTGTTTGGTTGCTCTTAGTGGTTTTGAGATCAGAGCTAATTTATTGTTGCTTAGTATGGTATATTTTTCTATTATCTTGGGCATGGACTAGAGGGGGACGCCAAGCCAAATACTATGACCTTCCTGTCCGTACCGGGGATGTTGGCTCTGATTCTGTAACCACAAGTATTCCTGGTTTGTAACGGAGATGCATCGCTTCAATTTGATCCAGGATCCACTTATTCATATGTGTCTTCTTATTTTTCTCCACATTTGGGTATATCTCAGGATTCTTTGAGTTCCCCTATTTATGTTTCTACTCCTGTAGGAGATTTCTTATTTTAGATCGCGTTTATCGGTCCTGTTTGGTTGCTCTTAGTGGTTTTGAGATCAGAGCAGATTTATTGTTGCTTAGTACGGTATATTTTTCTATTATCTTGGGCATGGACTAGTTATAGCCCCATTATGCTATTCTTGATTGTTATGCCAAAATCGTGACACTGGCTATACCCGGTGTACCGCATGTTGAGTGGAGGGGTGCTTTAGATCACACTCCCAGTAGAGTTATTTCCTTCTTTAAGGCTCAACAAATGGTTGAGAATGGGTGTAACGCATATCTAGCTTATGTGAGAGATGTCAGTATTGATACCCCTATAGTTGATTCATCCTAGTAGTACAGGATTTCCCTGATGTGTTTCTAGCTGATCTTTCGGGCATGCTGCCCGATAGAGATATTGATTTTGGCATTGATCTATTGCCGGGCAATCAGCCCATTTCTATCCATCTATATCATATGACTTCTCCTGAGTTGAAGGAGTTGAAGGATCAGTTGCAGGAATTGCTTGAAAGGGATTTATTAGGCCCAGTGTATCACCTTGGGGTGCTCCTGTCTTGTTTGTGAAGAAGAAGGATGGTTCTATGTGTATGTGCATTGATTATTGCTAGTTGAACAAAGTTACAGTGAAGAACCGTTATCCTTTGCCTTGTATTATTCATTTGTTTGACCAGCTACAAGGTGCACGAGTGTTCTCTAAGATTGACTTGCGTTTAGGTTACCATCAGTTAAAGATTCAGTAGCCAGATATCCCAAATACTGCTTTCAGGACTCGGTATATTCATTACGAGTTCCTTGTTATGTCATTTGGGCTGACCATTGCCCCAGCAGCCTTTATGCATTTGATGCATAGTATGTTCCGACCATATATTAAGTCATTCGTCATTGTCTTTATTGATGATATTTTGGTGTATTCCCAAAGTCAGGAAGATCATGAGCAGCACCTGAGTACAGTGCTCCAAAACTTGAGAGAGAAGAATTTATATGTTAAGTTATCAAAATGTGACTTTTGGTTAGATTCCGTGGCATTCTTGGGTCACGTGGTATCTAGTGAGGGGATAAAGGTGGATCCAAAGAAAGTAGAAGCAGTTCAGAGTTGGCCCAGACCATCCTCAGCGATAGAGATCCGTAGTTTTCTTGGCTTGGCGGGTAATCACTGTCAATTTGTTAAGGGATTTTCATCCATTGCAGCACCTATGACTAGGCTGATCCAGAAGGGTGCTCCGTTCCAGTGGACGAAAGAGTGAGAGGTAATCTTTCAGAAGCTCAAGACAACTTTGACTACAGCCCCAATTTTGATATTTCCTACGGGTTCGGGGTCCTATATTATTTATTGTGATGCCTCGAGAGTTGGCCTTGGAGAGGTATTGATGCAGGATGATAGGATGATTGCTTACGCGTCTAGACAGTTGAAGGTACATGAGAATAATTATCATGTCCACGATATTGAGCTAGTTGCTATTGTTCACGCCTTGAAGATCTGGCGTCATTACCTGTACGGTGGGCCTTATGAGATTTATACTGATCACCGGAGCTTGTAGCATCTGTTCAAGCAGAAGGATCTAAATTTGCATCAGAGGAGATGGCTAGAGCTGCCGAAAGATTATGATATCACTACTTTATATCACCCAGGTATGGCCAATGTGGTGGTCGATGCTTTGAGTCACCTGGCAGAGAGTTTGGGGAGTTTGCCTTATTTAACAACAGCAAAGAGGCCCATGGTTATGGATGTTCAGGCTTTAGCTAGTCAGTTTGTTGGATTGGATTTTACGGGGCCCAGTCGGGTTCTAGCTTGCGTGTGAGATTGGATCTTGCGGAGCCCAGTTGAGTTCTAGCTTGCCTGGTCTCTTGGTCTTACTTATTTGATCGTATCCGGGAGTGGCAGTTTGATTACCCTAATTTGCTTGTCCTCAAGGATAAGGTTTTGCATGGCGATGCCAGAGATATGACTATTGGTGATGACGGGGTATTGAGGATGTAATGTCGGGTTTGTGTACCCAATGTTGATGGGCTTCGAGAGTTGATTCTAGATGAGGCCCATAGTTCTTAGTATTCTATCCATACGAGTGCTGCGAAGATATACCAAGATTTGAGACAATACATTTGGTGGACACGGATGAAGAAAGATATAATTGAGTTTGAAGCTCGGTGCCACCAGAGATCGGGTTGGTTGCTTCAGCAGATAGAGATTCTATAGTGGAAGTGGGAGAGGATCACCGTGGACTTCGTAGTTGGACTCCCACGGACTTTGAAGAAGTTCGATGCCATTTGGGTGATTGTGGATCGGTTGACCAAGTTCGCGCATTTAATTCCTATGTGTATTACTTATTCTTTAGAGCGGCTAGCGGAGATTTATATCCGGGAGATTGTTCATCTGCATGGATTCCAGTTTCCATCATTTCAGATAGAGGTACTCAGTTCACATCACAGTTCTGAAGGGCCGTACAACATGAGTTAGGTACTCGAGTGGAGTTGAGTACAACATTTCACCCTCAGACGGACGGGAAGTCCCAACACATTATTTAGATTCTTGAGGATATCTGCGTGCATATGTGATTGAGTTTAGAGGGTCTTGGGATTAGTTCTTGCCATTGGCAGAGTTTGCCTAAACAAGAGTTATCTGTCCAGCATTCAGATGAAACTGCATGAGGCTTTATATGGTAGGCGGTGTAGATCCTCGGTGGGTGGGTTTGAGCTGGGTGAGGATAGATTACTGGGCACAGACTTGGTTCAGGATGCTTTGGAGAAGGTTAAGGTGATTCAGGATAAACTCCGTACAGCCCAGTCCAGACAAAAAAGTTACACTAACTGAAAGGTTCGTGATGTTTCCTATATGGTTGGAGAGCGGGTTCTGCTTCAGGTTACTCCTACGAAGGGCATTATGAGATTTGGGAAGAAAGATAAGTTGAGTCAGAGGTTTATTGGCCCTTTTGAGATATTGAGGCATGTTGGGCAGGTTGCTTAGGAGCTTACCTCCCAAGTTGGCAGGAGTTCATCCGGTATTTTATGTTTCGATGCCCTGTAGGTATCACGGTGATTCGTCGCACGTGTTGGATTTCAGTTCCGTCCAGTTGGACACGGATCTATCTTATGTTGAGGAGCCAGTGGCAATATTAGATAGGCAGGTTAGAAAGCTGAGGTCAAACAAAATTGCATCAGTGAAGGTTTAGTGGCGGGGTTAGCCGGTCGAGGAGGCGACCTGGGAGACTGAGCAGGATATGCACAGCCGTTACCCTTATCTTTTCACTACTTCATGTATGTCTGTATGCTCGTTCGAGGACGAACGAATGTTTAAGTGTAGAAGGATATGATGACCCGACTGGTCGTTTTAAGAATTAATGTATTGATCCCCTATTAACTATTTTCCCCGTGTTTGTTTCTGCTATTACGAGTGACCTAGAAGATTTATTTGGCGTTTCGGAGAGTTTTGGGACACTTAGTCCCAAAATGAGAGCTTAAGTTTTAGAATGTGGACCACATTCGGAATAGTACAAAGATGGACTCAAAATGAAATTTCGTTGGTTCCGTTAGCTCCATTGGGTGATTTCGGGCTTAGGGGCGTGTTCAGATTGTGTTTTGGAGGTCCGTGGCTAATTTAGGCTTGAAATGCCAAAAGTTAAATTTTTGAAGTTTCCGGTTCGATAGTGAGATTTAGATATCGCTGTCGAAATGGAATTCCAAAAGTTGGAGTAGCTTTTTAGTGTTGAATGTGATATGTGTACAAAATTTCATATAATTCGAACGAGGTTTGATAGACCTTTTGATCGAAAGCATAATTTGAGTGTTTTTGAAGTTCTTAGGCCTGAATCCGATGTTAATTGGTTGATTTGATGTTGTTTGAGGTATTTTGAAGATTCGTATAAGTTTGAACAGTGGTATTAGACTTGTTTGTGCTTTTGGTTGAGATCCAGGGGGCCTCGAGATGATTTCGGATGGTTTATGGAAAGATTTGGAATTTGGAGTTGCAGCTGAAGTTATGACTGCTGTCATAACCGCATCTGCGATTGAGAGGCCGTAGGTGCGACTCGCGTAGATGCGGAATCAAGCCGCAGAAGCGGCCAAATGAGAAAAGTCCAGGAACCGCAGAAGCGGAAGATATACCTCACCTGCGTGACTGCAGATACGGATTTTGGGTCGCAGGCACGGCGAAGCGGTATTAAGTGGGAAATCGCATGAGCGGTTACCTTGACCACAGAAGCGGTATCGCAAATGCGGATGGTGGACTGCAAAAGTGGTTTTGCTTGGCAGAAAAATTAGAATTTCGAGGGTTTAGTTTCAAAAGGTTAGAAATGATTTGGAGGTCGGGAGAGGGCAATTGGTGAGGATTTTGAAGAGGAAATCAGTGGGTAACGATTCATAATACCTTTATAGTTTTATTCCTATAATCTAATTTTAATTTTGTCATTTAATTTCGGATTGGAGATGAAAATTAGGGAAAAATTTGAAGAAAGTTCTTAGACCTAGATTTCGAGTTTTAATTGGGAATTTGACATTGGATTTTGATAATTTTGGTATGCATGAACTCGTGAGAGTATGAGGATTCTGAAAAATGTAAATTTTACCCAATTCCGAGATAAGGGGCCAAAGGGCATTTTCGACATTTTACCTTATTTTGCGTATTTACTTAGAATTTATTTATTGAGTCAGTTACTTGAAGTGTTATTTACATTATGCAATTGAATTGAATAAATTTGGGTCATTTCGAGTCGAGTACTCATGGCAAGAGCATGGTTTCAAGTTGATTTTGAGATGGTTCGTGGTAAGTGGTTTGCCTAACCTTGTGTGGGGGACTTCCCCTTAGGATTTAATATTGTTGATACTTGAAATGCCTTGTACGTGAGGTGACGCCTACGTACGAGTTCTAATTGTTGGAAATCTAATTTTCACTAAATAATTAAAATTGTGTTTCTTCTCCTGTTATTACTACTTGCAATTTAAGCCTGTAGCTAGCTTAGGGAAGCATGTCTAAGTGACTCGATAGTTTTATTTTTCCAAATTGCCGTTTTTGGAGTTTGTGCAGCATGCTAGGTTAGAATTACCTATTTTACCTTGGTATTAAATTTGAATTAAATTGAGTATTCTTCATGTGGCTGCTGTGCGTTTACTTTGGGACTACGGGACGGTATCTCGGGAGATCCCCCTGCACTTTAATATTGGAACTATAGGACTGCACCCGATAGATTTTCCCAGTACTGGGTATTTACATTTGGGACTACGGATTGGGATTCTGGTAGATCCCCGCGCACTATGAGTTGGACTACGGAACGGTATCCCGGGAGATCCACTGGATATATATATATATATTTGGACTACGGGATGGTATTCCGGGAGATCCACTGGATGTTTATATTTAGGATTACAGGACGGTATCCTAGGAGATCCCCGGTTGTTATCTCTGTATTAAGTTGTATTCTTTTCCGTGATTTCTTTGTCTCTGTTACAGCTGTTGTTGTTCTTTCTATCCCGTGTCACTGTTTACTGTTGCACTTGATTATACTGTCTTCTCCTAAACTGTTATACCTTGTATTTCATTTAAACTTAGTAGGGCCCTGACTTTCCTCGTTACTACCCGACCGAGGTTAGGCTTGACACTTACTGAGTACCGCTATTGTGTACTCATGCCTTTTCTGCGCATGTTTTTCATGTGTAGATGTAGATACTTCGACTCAGTCCTATCACACTTGAGGCGAGGCACTTGTAGAGACTTTGAGGCATATCTGCCGCATCCGCAGACCGAAAAGTCTTTTTCTATTCGCAGTACTAGTATAGCCCTTCTGTATTTTTCCTTGTTGGTAGACATTTCTGGAGTTAGAGCTTTTTATGTAATATCATAGCTTGTGATCCATGGGATTCCGGTTTTTGGGATTGTTAGATTGAGAATATTGTATTGTTATATGCCAGGCGGCATCCTAAACATTGTTAAATTTCGTTATCTCGGCTTTTATTACTTTCTTTCTGCAATTCACTTCTTTTTCGCATTTGTTAGGCTTATCTAGTCGTAGAGACTAGGTGCCGTCATGATAGTTCACGGAGGGCGAACTGGGGTCGTAACAAAAAGGGATGGATTATTATTGTTATTCAAGTTTTTTTTTTTCATTTTTCTATTAACTGCTTTCTTACTATTTATTTTATTCACCATAACTCTTAATTAGTTCTTGGATGAACATGTAAGGGTAACCAACATATTTAAAATCTGATTAGTTATCCTAGTAACGCCTAGCTATCTAATAGTGTTAATGAAATTAGTTTAACTGAGTAATGGTTAGGTCACTATGGGCTGATCCAACTAGTTTTAGCCCAATTAAAAGTTTTCCCTACTATGTATTTTTCTTATAATACTCAATCTGACTATCTTAAAAACCAATGTTAGATCTTTTAAACGAATAAAAAATTCTATTGCTTTCTTAACTTTTCTTAACTTCAATCTTCAACCTCTATGATATCTTAATTAAAGCCTTTGTCCATTTTGGTCCAGTTTCCTTTTGGAGTTAAAATCTTAAAATCAAAATTTGAGTTTTCAAAATGACGTACGACATTTTGGTGAAATATTTTAACTCTTTTAGTCTAATAGTTTTACAAAGCTTTAGTTAAATCACACTAAGTTTGGAAGGTAACCGCGTCTCATGCGAATCTTGAGGGGTGCCTCACATCTTCCCCCTAAGTTAATTTCAACCCTTACCTTAGAATCTCTCATATTTAGTAGACTTTAGTGAAGTTTAACTTTACATTACTTAGTTAAAATAGGATCCTAATTAACCTCTAAAATAATTAGGTGACGACTCTTTAGTTAGTAATTAATTTAGGAATCACCAATATGTTATACTCTAATTTGAACAGATTAAAATAGGGTATAACAAGTTGCCTCCCAAGAAGCGCCTGATTTAATTTCACATCATGACGCATGTTACCATCATTCACTTGAAATTGATCAATTCCACAATGTGGCCATCATCAACCTTACCAAGGTAGTGCTTCACTCAGTGCCCATGGACTCTAAAGATCTCACCATTCTTGTTTTTCAAATCTAGAGCATCGAAAGGAGTCACCTGCACCACTTCAAAGGACCGCTCTATTTTGATTTTAGCTTTCCAAGAAACATCCGTAGCCGAGAGTTGAATAAGAGAATAAGGTCACCTTCTTTGAATTAATTGTTCCAGATGTACTTATCATGTAGGTACTTTAGCTTGTCCTTATACAATGACGAATTGGAGTAAGCATGGAACCGAAACTCATCAAGTTCATTCAATTGCTCTACCTGAAAATTGGTAGCTACATCCTACTCGAGGTTCAACTTCTTCAACGCCCACATGGACATATGATCTAATTCCACTAGGAGGTGACATGCTTTCACAAACACCAACCAATAGAGAGACATACCAATTGGAGTCTTGTAAGTTATTCTATAGGCCCATAAAGCATTGTCAAGTTTCCTTGACCAATCAGTCAATTTTGTATTGGTAGTCTTGGATAGAATGCTCTTGATCTCCTTGTTGGAGACTTTAACTTGTGCACTTGCCTGGGAGTGATATGGGGTTGACACCCTACTTGGAGAGTAAAGTGTGAAAGGCTTTGTTGCAAAAATGAGAACCCCATCTCTAGTAATGTGCCTTGGGTGCCGAACCTTGTGAATATGTTTTTCTTCAAGAAAGCCACCACACTACGTGCTTTATTGTTAGGCAAAACCACAACTTCAACCCATTTGGAAACATAATCCACAACAACAAGAATATATACGTTCCCACGCTGACTCACAAATGGACCCATAATGTTTATTTCCCATACATCAAAAATATCAATCTCAAAGATGCTGGTGAGAGGCATCTCACTCTTCTTGGAAATCCTACCGGCTCTCTGAAAATCATCACACCGCTAAACAAGCTCATGACATCTTTGTACAAGGTGGGCCAATAGAATCCGCAGGTTAAGACCTTTGTAGCTGTTCTCTCCCTACCATGGTGACCACCATAGGGCGAAGAATGTCAAGCTTCAAAGATACCCAATTGCTCTTATTCTTGAACACACCTCGGGATAACACCATCCGTGCAATTTTTGAAAAGATATGGCTCGTCCCAATAATAATCCAAGCAGTTCCATTTGAGCTTCTTTCTTTGGTTTGAAGAGAACTCATTCGGGACAATTCTGCACACATAATAGTTATCCACATCGGCAAACCAATGCATCCCGATCTAAGACATGGAAAGGAGTTGTTCATCCGGAAACGAATCATTGATCTCAAGGCCATCATGGGGCCTCCCCTCGTCTTCCAAACTGGACAAGTGGTCCCCCTCTTGATTCTCACTCCCTTTTCGGTCTATGATTTCAAGATCAAACTCTTGTAGAAGAAGTACCCACCTCATCAATCTAGCCTTCGAGTCCTTCTTACTCATCAAATAACAAAGCGCCGCGTGATCGGTGTGAACAATCACTTTGGTACACATGAGGTATGGGTGGAACTTTTCCATAGCAAAAAAATGGCTAAGAGTTCTTTCTCAGTCACATAGTTGACTTGGGTGTCATTCATGGTCTTACTAGCAAAGTAAACAGGATGGAATATCTTTTTTGATTATTTTCCCCAATACTGCTCCTACTGCCACATCGCTAACATTACACATAAGCTCAAATGGTAAGGTCCAATTTGGTGCGGTAATGACTGGAGAGGTAGTCAACCTATACTTGAGTAGCTCAAAAGCCTTCATACAATCATCATTGAACACGAATTTTGCATCTTCTTCCAACCTGCACAAGGGGTTCACAACCTTTAAGACATCCTTGATGAACTGGCGGTAAAACCCTGCATGACCTAGAAAGCTCGTCACTCCTTTGACAGAAGTAGGATAAGGGAGTTTTGACATCACTTCAATTTTTGCTTTATCCACTGGCCGAGGGCAATGCCCTCCTCAACCATAAAGTGACACTTCTCCCAATTAAGCACTGAGTTGGTCTCTTCAAAACGTGCCAAAACCTTATCAAGATTATCCTAACACTCTTCAAAATAATCCCCACAATAGAGAAATCATCCATGAAAACCTCAAGGAAGTCCTCCACTATATCCGTGAATATTTCCATCATACACCACTGAAAAGTAGTCGGTGCATTACATAGACCAAACGACATCCTTGAGAATGCAAATTGGCCATATGGACAAGTGAAATGGTCTTCTCTTGGTCATCATGTGTAATAAGAATTTGGTTTTATCCAGAATACCCATACAAAAAGTAGTAATAAGCATGTCCGGCTAGCCTATCCAACATTTGGTCAAGAAATGGAAGCGAAAAATGGTCTTTCCGAGTCACTTTGTTGAGCTTCCTATAATCCATGCATACCCTCCAACCAATGATAGTTATTGTGGTTATAAACTCATTTTTGTCATTTGTAATCACAATCATGCCCCCTTCTTCGTGACACATTGCACCGGTAAAGTCCATGAACTATCAGAAATGGGGAAAACAACCCCAGCATCCAACTATTTGATGACGACCTCTTTCTTGACGACCTCTTACATGGCCTTATTCAACGTTCTTTGATGTTCCACATAGTGTTGGTCATCCTCTTCCTATATCATTTTGTGCATGCAAAAGGCGGGGCTTATACCCCGAATATCTACCAATGTCCAACCTATTGCCTTCTTCCTCCTTTGGAGCAGGGTGGCATTTACCTATATGTTAGTTAAGCACGATGAAAGAATAATAGGTAAAGTGCAACAATGGACTATGAAATCATACCTGGGGTGTGAAGTCAAGGGTTTCAACTCGAATATAGAAGGCTTCTCGATTGAGGGCTTTATTGGTGGAGTCTTACGGTTGTCGAGATCCAAGGAAAGTTTTCGTGGCTCATATGTATATGAACCCATTCCTTGCAAAGCACTGACATATTCCACCAAGCCTCCTTCTCATCCACATCATAATTCAACAATATAGCTTCCAATGGGTCTTCCACATTAATCACAGCACTTGTGTCTTCAACAATAACTTCGGTCACAAGATCCACAAACAAACACACTTCATGGAACACAACTTTTTCATCGCCCACCTAGAAGGTGAGCTCTCCAGCTTCCACATCAACTAAAGCCTTCCCTATAGCTAGGTAAGGTCTCTCCAATATGATCGACACCTCGTAGTCAACCTCACAGTCAAGTATCATAAAATCTACGTGAAGTATGAACTTGTCGACCCAAACTAGCACATCATCAATTTTCCCCAATGGCCTCTTCATTGTGCTGTCCGCCATTTGCAACCTCATGGATGTGGGTCTTGGTTTCCCAATCCCCAATGACTTGAACACAGAATAGGCATCAAGTTAATTTTTTCCACCAAGTCACACAAACCTTTAGCGAAATCGGTACTACCAATAGTGTCACGCCCCGACCTCGAGGAGCGCAACCGGCACGAGACCAAGGAAATCCGATCGAGCAAGCCTTACTTGAACACTTCCTACCCACCTCGATAAAATTACGGGACCAGATTCTGTTTAGTGTATTTGAAGGATAAAAGGGGTTGTACATTTGATCATGGATGTCTTATTTTATAACACAACATTAAGCCGTAGTTTAAACTTCTAAGGTTTCCATATAGTTATAGTTTAGTACATGCCATAGTTTAGTTCCAAAATTACATAGAGTTGACAGTCTAAAACGAAAAGTTTCAAAATACAACGTGATTCTAAGACCACCCCGGCACCCATACATGACTCACAGAAATGTCTACGGAGCCTCTAAGAATACAAGAGACCAAACCGGCGATAAAGCCTCGTCCATTCCTCAAAATGTAGTAACTTACACAAAGAAGAGCTGCAAACCCCTTGGAGGAATGGGGGATCACCGAGACAGCTGTGAAGAGAACAAGGGTGCACCACTATCTGCGATCGGCACTATCAGCAATGGAACCACCTACATCTATTCAAAGATGTAGCGCCTGCGGCAAAAGGGATGTTAGTATCGTTGAATAGTACTAGTATGTATGGCAAACACAATTCTTAATAGGATGAACAATGAAC
>MU777489.1:22641-51559 GCA_026770625.1 Nicotiana glauca
TTGATATATGTGTCTATGATTATAACTTGTAAAACGAATGCTGGAAAGGGAAAACGATGTGATGGTGGTGGCCATGAGTGCCCAGGAATTGTTATGATATATGTGGACTAAAGATTTGAAGGTGTTGACAAATGAGAATCGAGTAATGCCTCCAAGAAGGTGACCTAGCCGATCGGGTCGTGATCGGACACCATGCCGCACACATGGTGGTAATGTGCTGATATTGAATTCCGGATAAAGGAAATGAATTATTGATTGAGATTAATGCCTCCACTGAGGTGACCTAGCCGGTCGGGTCGTGACCGGACTCCGCTCGAGATGGCGGTGGTGATGAGAACAGTGATAAACATGTGACAGAATTACCCTAATCTGTGTTGTGGAAATTGTATGAAGAATTATATGAATTGTTTTCGTTGATGTTTGCCGTATTAATTGCTTGTATTTATTTGATAGTTCTTTCTAGTAAAATGCTGTTTAGTTATACATACCAGCACAATTCAGATGTACTGACGTCCCTTTTGCTGGGGGCGCTACATTCGCGTCATGATTGTAGCTGGATCTATAGCAGGCACTCCAGCCCACCGGCAGTAGCACCTCCTCTGCTTTCTGTCAGCTGTATTGGTGAGCCCCTTTCCACTCGGGGCCCTGCGTGGCTTATGCCGCTGTTCTTCCCAGAGTCTTAATTTTTTTTGTATTTGTATAAGGTATAGCCGGAGCCTTGTTGCCGGCATTTCTGTATTATTCTTCGGTTACATTTAGAGGCTCCGTAGACAGGTTGTGGGTAGCGTCGGGTATTGGAAATTAAAATGGAAATGTTGATGTATATAAGTTTATACTTGTAATACCCTTAAAGTGGCGAAATGATATTGCTAATGAAACTGAAATGGAAATCATTAATTATATGTTGATAGAATTTGATTAACGAAGTCCATCCCTTATTTAAATATCAGTTGGGCTGGGTAGTATGCATGAAACCTGCCAGGCTTGCTCAGTCGGGTTTACTCGGTTGAGCGCCGGTCGCGCTCCTCGAATTTTGGGGCGTGACAAATGTTTCCACCTTATTCCACCACATGCGCAACCCACATATAAGCATATAACATATCCCGCCTTATTACGCCGCATGTGCAAAAATATCAACACAACAATAGCACGGCAAAGACCACGTGCAACCTTTCAACCACAACCGCACGGCAGAAACCTCGTGCATCACAGTAGCAACAATTAATAGGGTGGAAATCTAACAAGAATAATAAATGCAATAGTGTAATAAGGAAAATCAAGGAAACAACAATACTACCAGGATAAAGCAGAAACACAGGGTAAACACAACTCAATCTCAAATACCAATGAGGGTCTCCCAGGATACCGTCCTGTAGCCCTCTCCTCAACTGTCCAATGGATCTCCCGGGACACCGTCCCGTAGTCCAGCTCTCGTACCAATATCAAAGGATCTCCCGGGATACCGTCCTGTAATCCAATCATATATGTGCAGGGGATCTCCCGGGATACCGTCCCGTAGTCCTAAAATAAAAGTGCAGGGGGATCTCCCGAGATACCGTCCCGTAGTCCCAAAATAAAAGTTCAGGGGGATCTCTCGGGATGCCGTCCCGTAGTCCCAATGTAAATGCGCAATCACAGCAAGAAACAAACCAAGGGATAAGTAGGAAAAATGGAGTAGCAGATAGAACTAGCCTAGCATGCTTCACGTAGTACGATTAAACAACTTAGCAATTAGGCAATTACGTCAAGTAGACATGCTTTCCTAGTCTAGCACAAGTAATAGGCCTCAAGTAATAAAAAGCAAATAAGAAAGAAAGTTAAATGTTAACAACTTAAGTAAAACCGGACTTTCATCAATCGGCTCAAGTACAAATTCATATTCGGTGATTACAAGGATCTAAGAGCCTAAAGGATCAATTTACCACAAATAAATTCGAACACGCACTCTTCACCTCGCGTGCAAGGAATACAATCAACATAGAAGAATCAAATCCTAAGGGGAAGTCCCCCACGCAAGGTTAGGCAAGATACTTACCTCGATCCGGCTAAAATCAACTAGCAACCACGTTCTTGCCACGAGTTCTCGACTCCAAATGGCCCAAATCTATTCAATTAAATCACACATTGTAAATAATATTGCAAACAACTGATTCCACTATAAAAATTAAAGCTAGGGCACGAAAATAGGTAAAATGACCAAAATGCCCCTCCAGCCAACGTCTCAGAATCAAAAATTTTTCACATTTTCAGAACTCTCGCACTCTCACGAGTCCAACCATATAAAAATCTCCCAAATCGGAGGTCAAATGCCCACTCAAATTGCAATAACTAAGTCTAAGAAGTTTCATCCAATTTTCCACAATTTTGACCTTGAATTCGAATTCTAACGGTGGATTTAACTAGATATTGATAGAAAATAACTAAATGAGGTTAAAGAAACATTGCCCACTAATCTTCTCTTCAAAATCCACCCAAAATCGCCTTCTCCCGAGCTCCAAATTGATTTTCCAACTTTTGAAATAAACCCTCGGATTATTCTATTTCATACCAGTGATTTCCGCTTTCGCGGTCTAGGGACCGCTTCTGCGGTTCCGCTTTTGCGGAAAACCAACCGCTTCTGCGGTCCACCTATCGCAGAAGCGAGTTCGCTTTTGCGGAACTTACACACCTTCTACGGTTCCCAAGACAACGTCCACTTTTCGCTCCTGCGGTGACCAAACCGCTTCTGCGGTTCCCAAGCCGCAGAAGCGGAAATACCAGAAGGTCTGCTGCAATTTTCTTCTAACTTCAAAATTTACCCGTTGAGCATCCGACACACACCCGAGGTCCCCGGGACCTAAACCAATTACACACACAAGTCATATAACCTAACACGGACTTGCTCGAAGTCCCAAATCACATAACACAGCATCGAAACGATGAATCAAACCAAAAATCAAGCTTATGAACTTCCAAGTCTTCAATATAACGAATCTCATGCCGAAACCTATCAATTCAACTCGAAATGATGCCAAATTTTGCAGACAAGTCCAAAATGACATAACGGAGCCGTTCCAACTCTCGGAATCGCATTCCAACCCCAATATCCAAAAGTCAACTGTGGGTCAAACTTCTTCATTTTCCAACTCCAACTTTCGCCGAAATGCCTCAACTTACTCTACGGGCCCCCAAATCTGAATCCAGGCATGCACCTAAGTCTAAAATCACCATACGAAGCTGTTGAGATTATCCACGGCCCATTCCAGGGTCGTTTACCCAAAAGTCCAATTCCGGTCAACTTTTCACCATTCTAACTTCCAAAACAAGGTTTCTTTTCTAAATTTGACTCTAAACCATCTGAAAGCCGAATTCCACCATGCACGCAAGTCGATAATCATTTTCCAAAGCTGTTCCAGACCTTATGCTGCCAAACGGGGCTTAATTTCTCAAAACGACCAGTCGGGTCGTTACAGGATGCTCCGCTACACACGATTGACACTATCCGCTATGGAGCCACATATATTTATTTAAAATGTAGCACCCCCACCAAAAGGGACGTTAGTACCATGGAATAGTACTAGTATGTATAACTAAACACCATCATATTAGAAAGAACAACCATACAAGAGTAAATAGGAAATAGTAAAGGCAACAAAGTTTCAAATAAGCACCATGCTAACAATATAAGAAGGTTCTCATGATATTCATATATTTTCTAAAATTTCAGATTGGAGCATCCAACACTGTTGCATCATTATCCATATTACCACCGCTTCTGTGAGCGGAGTCCGATCATGGCCCGATCGGTTAAGCCGTCTCTGAGACATTACCATTATTTCATTATTCACTTTCCAGTTTCAATCATAAATACATTACCACCATGTGTATATATATATCATGGCATCCGATCACGGCCAGATCGACTTAACCGTCTTCCCGAGATATTACTATTTTCCATTATTCATCTCACACCAATCTTTGGTTACACATATATTAGTTTACCGGCACTTGGGGCCCCAATTTTCACATTCCATAACTCACATTTCACGTTGTTCCCATTTTCAACATTTACCTTGCCACTTAAAGTTATAGGCATATACAAAAGCAATTTAAGTCATAAGCATAGAGGGGAATTCGTCAAGTTTGGCATATTAGTCCCAAAGTAACCTTGGCATGACAGTTAGGCATTTAGCATGTAAATCATATTCTCCACACATCTTCCATTTACAAGAATAGCACATTAAACACCTATAGAATTACTTGCCACATACATATTCACAACATCAATTCACTTAAGATAACAAGCATTGCGTCAATTACGTTTCGAACTTACAACACTTACGTGGGCACCATGGAAGCTCAATTTCTAAAAGGAGGGGTTTTTAGCCATACATACCTCAGTAATGCTTTCCTTAATTCTTACAAAATTCCAAAACTCTTAGCACCTCAATCTATGGTATAAGAATTACAAATCGAACCACGAATAAGAGACGATATTAAGATTCTAGCTCGTTTGAGCATATCGTCAAACATTAAGGGTGCATTGTAATTGTGATCTTAGGCCCCTTTTTGAAAGAAGTTTCTTCAATATTATACCCCAATTGTTGTCTCTTTAGCTCTCATCCTCCCCATACCCCACTAACTCTTGTTCATGCAAAATTACTAGCCTTATACCCATGTATCCACTTGCTAATAACCTATTTTAATAGAAAATTTGAAATTATTGATGAGGTTACAGTTCTAACCTCTTAGGATGAAGACCTAGTAGCTTCACTTGAAAATCTTCAAGGATTTGGGACAAGGATTTATAGAGAACTAGATGAAGATTACTCCTTCTCAGTCTAGAACACCCTCTCTCTCTCTCTCTATGTCGTGAAAAATAATAGAAAAATGGCCTATTGGGGTGTTTTTAATGGGATAGGGTTGGGTTTTAAAAATTAAAAAATAGTAGCCCCGAGTCAGATCTGCGATCACATTTGCGATCGCAAAGTTGACATACGGCCCGCATAATGGATTGCAAAAATGCTCCCCAAAACCTAAACAAACTGTCTGGGTATGCGGCAGAAATGCGGTCCGCATACCTGTTCTGCGGTCACATAATGCACCGTAGAACTGCCCCTTACAAAATCCCAAGGGAATTATGCAACAAGTATGTGGTTCGCATATCGGTTATGCGATCACATAATTGACCACATAATTGACCTCAAATTTGACCAACATACTGACTCAATTTGTGGTGACTATGCGGTCTACATACCTGATATGCAACCGCATTCTCGACCGCAGAATCACACTTTTCTGGAAAACATTATTTCATTACTTTTTAGTGCATAGATCAGTCCAAAAGGGTCTGAAGCCGCGAAGAATTTTACGCATCTCTAACACATATTCCTAATTTGGCACTACGAGCTTTTGGGTTTCGAGTAAAAATCTCTCACGGGCCTCAAAACCCGAGTTCGAGCCAGTTCTCACTCGAGGACTATTCATAAAGCCTTGGGGCTATCTCTACTTTGAGTTCGAGCATACGCTCACTCGACTATTTAACCCAAGGGCTACCAGAGTTCGAGCCAGTTCTCACTCGGGTACTATTCATAAAGCCTTATGTCTATCTCTATTTCGAGTTCGAGCAAACGCTTGCTCGACTATTAAGCCCAAGGGCTACTCGAGTTCAAGCTAGTTCTCATTCGGGGACTAGTAACAAAGCCTTAGGGCTATCTTAACCTCAAGTTCAATTGAAATGCTCTCTCAATTATTTTAGCCTAGGGGCTACTCGAATTAGAGTGTACCCTCGCTCATGGACAATCCATAATGCTTAGGGCTATCTTCATATTAAGTTCAAGCAAACTCTCAATCATGGACTATTTGTAAAGAACTAAGGGCCATCTTTATTTTCAGATGATCAAGTAAACTCTCCCTCGAGGACTATCAAAGAGGCCTAAGAAGGCTAAGCTTTATTTCAAAGAAAATTGAGACCCTGCTCCAGACTCAGAAGTCCCGAAGACCTAAGTTTGTATCAAATTAATCCAGACTTAGTTGGAGGGATGACAAATTATTTGAAGGAATATCTTATCAACCAATCGAGAACCAAAGGGATTACTATGTTCCGGTCCATTATTCGGACCGATCAATAAAGTCATACGCTTGGATTTTCCACAAACACAGGCAAAATAGAGTTCACCACAAGTCGAAGGCAAATTAAAGAAACTTTTGTATTAATAAACAACAATTACAAAAGCCCACGAGAGGTCCTTACACAAAACAAAAAAACAAAGAATAAGAACTAAAAGGCCTAATCTACTTTCGAGGGATTATCTTCAATAGCAACATACTTGAGAACCCTATTCCTCGGAGACATCACTTCGATCTTCAGAACATTGCCTTTGAGAACTTCCTCTAAAGCAGCGATAAATGGAGAAAATGCTATAGCCTATCAAAGAGTAAAAACTTTTGACAAGCGGAGAAAATTGTAGCTTGGTGAAAGGCTTAGCAAGTACGGGTCGTGTCAGCACTACTATTGTGAAACCACTTCTTGAGACATTGCATCAGTGTGGGATGTAAAATTTAGTATAAAATGCCGCCCCACTCCATGGAAATCAAAAGGAATGAAGCGCCACACCAGGTTGAAGTTAAGAGAGATGAGCAGCGGTTCACGATCCACATATCTTCTGATACGGGGAAGAATTTGAGGCCCTTCCCTCATTATTTCGAGCCAACAACAACAACAAAAACAACTCAGTATAATTCCACTCAGTGGGAAAAGGCTTTGGAAAAAAGCCATGGCATAATTGTTAAAGTTATTTCCTCATGACCTTATGGTCACGAGTTTGAACCATAAAAATGGGAGTTTGGAAGAGGATGTAGAGAAGGGAAAAGGCCAAGGACTATTCAAAAAAGATTGAATGAAGTCTTGGCTCAATCAACCCCCTATTTATAGAGGGATAATAGCATAACCGACAACGCAATCTGTCACGCCCCAACTCGAGGGACATGACTGGAAAGCCCCAGCCGAGCAGACCTAGGTGCCTCTCCTATCCCACGTGCTACCCCATGTCTTACTTACTCAATATTCCAAGAACTGGCCAAATAATTAATTTAGAACACCCTTTTTGCAAAACATACATACATACAATTTAGTTAGTGAAATTACCAATTCGTTGCCCAAGAAAGGAAACAGGGATCTACATAAACTTCTAACCCACATCCAGCCTACGGAGCCTCTAAAAGTACAATAGGATAATACAGAATTCGCCGGTAACAAGGCTCCGGCTATACCTTACACAAAATCAAAATAAAACTTTGGACACAAGCGGACTGAGCCACACAGGGCCCCAAGAGGAATGGGGCTCACCAAAGGCTGATGGAAGACGAAGGGAAAGCTACGATCGGTGGACTGGAGTACCTGCTGCGGGTCCACCTACAATCATAACACGAATGTAGCGCCCCCGGCAAAAGGGACGTCAATACATTTGAATTGTACTGGTATGTATAACAAACCTTACCTTGAGTAACCTCAAGCCATACACAAGTAATAAACAATAGAAGGAAGCAACAATTGAGTACACACAAGGAAGACAATCAAGGCAACAAGTTAACAAACTCTCCTTTCCCCATCATAATTTCCACATTTTTCAATTTCACAATGTTCTCATATTTCATTTCAATAGTGATATCGATCACTTTCCACCCTTATTACCTCGGCCACCCTTATCACCACAACCCACACCTTATTACTTCGTGTTGCGGCGTGCAACTCGATCCCACCGAGCAATCACAATTCACAAACAACACCACAACAATAATAATTCACAAGGATAACCACAACAAGTTTTAAGAACAATAACCACAAATCCCAATAACAACAACAACACAACTCACAAAAGATTTAGGTGACTATCCATACCATTTCCATCTTTTTCAACAGCCCGTTATACCATTTAGATCACAACAATAGTTTTTCACGACGATCCACAAGGGATGTTATCACAATTATTTCAATTTCACCAATTACGATCTCTCTTTATCATTTATTCGACACTCCTTGCCACATAACACATTCACAATCACAACTTAGTTTATTGCCATTTACTTGCACAATCATATCAGATGTTTTAACCAACAACGCATAAGGCACAATATTTACATGAATTCACAAATAGTTCACATGAGTAAACACATCCTGATCACAAGAGTTTAACTTCACAACCAATTCATGGAGGTATCACATACCAAGTATTCGGGCACCAAACAAGGCGACTTTACAAAGGTTAAAGTTAGCCATACATACCTCAATAAAGCTTTTCTTACTCTTTTACAAATTTCTGGAACTCTTAGCACTTCGATCTATTGAGAAAAAATTACAAATTAAATCGAGAATTAGAGATGAGATTGAGACTCTAGCTTGGTTTAAGCATATTGACAAACCCTAGAGGTGCAATATGATCTTAGGCCCCTTTTTGAGGGCAATTTATTGTACCCCTATTTAATTCACCACCCCCAACTACTCTAAGGTTTAACACGATTGCAAGGAATCCATTGTTATACCCATGAATAACCTCACTAGTGACCCCTTATATCTGAGAATAAAACAAACAAGAGTTGGGGTGATGAAGTATTACCTCTTGAGATGAAGGTCTAGGGGTCTCCACTTGATTTTCTTCAAGGATTTAGCCATATCTTATGGAGTAATTTGATGGGGAGACTTTCCCTCTCTAAGAACCCTCTCTCTCCCTCTAGAAATGCTCAGAAGAATGCTCAAAATGAGCTATAACACCGGATATATCGATATGGAAGTCGGGTTAAAAATTAGAAAAATGGAGCCCCGAGTCAAATATGCGATCGCAGAGTTAACATGCGGTCCGCATAATGGACCACAAAATGCTCCCCAAAAACTAAACTTTCTGACTCAGTCTGCGGTAAGAATGCAGTCCGCATTCATGTTCTAAGGTCGCAAAGTGCACCGCAGAACTGACACTCACAAAATTCAAAGTAAAATATGCGATGACTATGCGGTCCGCATTTCGATTATGCGATCGCATAACTGACTTCAATTTTAACCAACATTCTGACTCACTCTGCAGCAGAAATGTGGTCCGCATATTGATTATGTGACGTCATAATGGACCGCATTTTCAACATCAATTTTGACAACCTTTCTGCTTCACTCTGCGGCAGAAATGCGGTCCGTATAGTTGATCTACGACCGCATTCTGGACCGCAGAATGACAATTTTCTTGAAAAATCGATTCTTTTGATTTTTAAGTGCAAAATCAGTAAAAAGGGTCCGGACTACACATTCCTAACACATATTCGGACCTTGGCACTACGAACTACTAGGTTTTAAGCACAAAATTTTATGAGGCCTTACACAATCAATGCCTTTGGGGAAACATATCCACGACGCAATCAATGCTTTTAGGGAAACGGATCGGCGGTGCAATGAACGCCTTTTGAAAAAATGAGCCGACAATATAATTAATGCTTCTAGGGAGATGAACTGATAGGATGTTTTCAGTCACTTGGAGCATTGACATCATGAGCATGACGTCACATGAGATTTTCGAGAAAGTCGAGGTTAAGATCGTTTCTTGTTATTTCATTCTAAGAAACACGGGAACTATCTATATATAACCAAAATCGGAGAGTCCGACTTTGAGGCTATGATGGCATTTCGCGCCCGACCGTAAGGAACTTGGAGTGGGAGTTGAGGGTCGACATTGAATCGTCCTCTTCGAAGGGGTATATTGAAGGTCGATCTCGGAGCAACACGAGTTAGTGATCGTCATGGAAAGGCAGGAAACTCCTAAGGGCACACGATGAGGACTGACTGAGTCTGCAAGAATAGTACCGATCTGTACTGAACCATTGTACAACTGTACTAGTAGTATTTATTCACCATTTATTAGACATGTACTATATTGGGATACCCCTCCTATATAAAGGAAACCCTTGTCATCTTGTGAGGGGAGATTATTACACAACACATTGAATACAATACAACATTCTCTGCTCTCTTTACTAACACTGTTGTTCTTTGCATTTATTGCTTATTCTTTCATTGCTCATTAATTATTCATTATTTTTCTTCATTTATTGATCATTATTAACCGCAAAAGGCCATCTTTGAGGCCTCGTTGTCATTGATTCTTCATCAATCATTCATAGCTATTAGCCCTATCTATATCTCGAGGCCCTGCTCCAGCTAGCCCGAGGCCCAGCTTTGGAACCATATTGGTTTGCATTTCTTATTTTAGCATCTATTGCCTAACAACTAGTGTTAAGATAAATCATGTATTTTTAGAACCACAAAATAAAATATAATTGTATTTACCATTTTCTAGGTAAACAGGATCATAACTTGGTGTGTAAGTACGACAGTACACACGGTCATAAGACTGAAGATTGTCAACATCTAAGAGAAGAAAATGCTCGATTATCAATAGCAGGCATCTTTGAGAATTCTTAAGCGAACGGGCAAAAATCATTTCAAAAATAGGGACACCATCATATAGGTTGAACAAGAGGAGCCCCAACACGTGATCAACATGATCATTTGGGGAGTAAATTTTCCCCAAGGGCCGATGATAAAATGCACCAAAGTTTGCATGACAAAGTAAAAGAGAACCCGGGATTACGTCCAAAAATTGGCAATCTCGTTCAACTACGAAGATGCCGAGGAAATCATCCAGCCTCACAACGATGCACTGGTAATATCTGTGCTTATCAATAAATCTCGAGTTAAATGTACATTGATTGGTCCATCGGCCAAAATTATTCGGTGGAGGGTCATAGAAGAACTAGGATTATTGGACTGAATGGTAGGGGCGGTCCTGGTGTTGAACGGATTCAACATGGTATGCGAGATGACGAAGGATTCAACCTGGTGTTGAACACTATCAGGACTACCCAGGAAATAAAGTTCTACATGATAGAGGGGGGTATGAGGTACAACGCCTTGTTCGGAAGTCCATAGGTTCATAGCATGAGGGCGTTGCCTTCAACCTTACATCAAGCGTTGAAATTTCACACTCCAAGAGGAGTCAAAACAGTCTATGGGGAACAACCGACCGCGAAGGAGATATTTGCTGTCGATGAAGTAATCCTAGTGCCCGCGATTTCAACATCAAAACATGGGGTTGATCGAAGAAAAGGAAACCAAATAGCAATCAATGATACGGAAAAATAGGAGGAGCACACAGCGGACGAGGAGAATGATAGCGGCATCCCGAGATCTTTTATAGTACCGATGACACTGATGCAACTAAATTGACAATTGAAGACCTGGAGCAGGTTATACTAATCGAGCACCTACTGGATCGAAAGGTATACCTGGGCACGGGACAAACTCCAAAGCTCAGGAAAAGCTTATTGATATTCTTAAAGCTAATGCTGATTGTTTCGCCCGGTCCCACTTACACCGGAGATGACAATTCACCAATTGAGCTTTGACTCAAAGCTCCTCCTAGACTAACAAAAAAGAAGGCCACATCACAAGATCAAACATGCATTCATCAAAGGCGAGTTTTGTAAAATTTGAAAAATAGGTTCTTTCCCGGAAGTTAAGTACTCGGCTTCGTTAACTAACATTGTTGTCATCCTTAAAAAATGAAACAAACTTAGAATGTGTGTAGATTATAAGGATATAGACAAGGGGACCGGACACGAGATACTGAGTTTTCTTGATGCCTATTCTGAGTACAACCAAATTCAGATGGACCTGGGTGATCAAAAAATGACTTCTTTCATAAAAGAATTTGTCACCTACTGTTATAATGTGATACCGTTTGGGACAAAATAACACCGGTGACACGTATCAATGCCTAGTTAACCGGATGTTTGAAGGACAAATCGAAAAATCAATGGAGGTTTATATGACGATATGTTGGTTATGTCCCTACGATCAGAGGACAATTTGAAGCATTTGCAGGAAACCTTCAACATATTGAGGAAATACAACATAAAGCTAAACCCAAGGGTCAGCTCGGGCAAGTTCATCGGGTTCATGGTATCCAACTGGGGAATAGATATCAACCTCAACAACATAAAGGCTATAAAAGATATCACTGTAGTTGACAACATTAAGGCAGTACAAAGACTAAACAGGAGGATAGCCACATTGTACCTATTTATTTCAAAATTAGCGGGTACGATATCTAGTACAAACCCTAGATCGCCATAAATTTTACACTTTTGGTGGACTTGGTGGAGACTTTACAAAGGCCTTGATCCCCGAGGTTGAGAAGAAATTACTGTACACCTCGGGGACTAGCTTGGGCTTTTCGACTTTATTCACGGACGATGCTTCCAACACGAAGGGGTCTGGGTTGGGTATTGTATTAAAACTACTTGCGAGTAACATAATAAGGCAGTCTATTAGAAGTGACTAACAACAAAGCCGAATATGAGTCTATGATTGCAGGTCTAGAACTGGTTAAATGCCTAGGGGCCGAGATGATCGAGGCCAAATGTGACTCCCTCCTTGTCATCAACTAAGTCAATGGGACATTTGAAGTAAAAGAGGTATGGATGCAGAGATACTTGGATAAATTGCAAGTGACATTACACCAATTCAAGGAATAGAATCTATAATGCGTACCTCAGGATCAAAATAATGATGCCGATGCGTTATCAAATTTAGAGTTGTATGTCGACTCCGACGAATTTAACTACGGAGCAGTAGTGCAATTGCTGAACTTGGTGGTAGAAGAAGGTCACACCGAGATGAAACCAACAAGTTTGACTTGGTTCTGGAGGAACAAATACATAGACTACCTTGAGAAATGAAAATTGCCATCGGATTACAAGGAATAAAGGACCATACTAACTAAAGTTGCTAGGTTCAGTTTGGTCGAGGGAAATTATACAGAACATTCTTTTTTGATCCACTAGCTAGGTGCTCGATTTAAGGGGATACCGAATACGCAATGAGGGAAGTATACAAGGGTACTTGAAGAAACCATTCAGGAGCTGAATCATTGATTCTGAAATTAATCATAGCCGGTTATTACTAGAAAGAGATGAAAAAGGATGCAAAAGACTTCGTTCGAAAATGTAATAAATGGCAAAGACATTCACCGATGATTTATCAACTAGGGGAAATGCTTCACCGGGTCCTGCTACCATGGAAGTTTATGAAATAGGGGATGGACAACATCGGTTCTTTGCTATGGGCACCCGATAAAGCCCAACACATGTTACTCATGATAAATTATTTCTCCAAGTGGGTCACTGCACAAGGGTTCGAGAAGGTTCGGTAGAAAGAGGTCATCGACTTCATCTAGGATCATATAATATTCTAATTCGGTATACCGGCCGAGACGCTTGCGATAACGGGAAGTAGTTCATCGATGGCAAGGTAATTAATTTTCTTGAAGACCAAAAAATCAAAAAGATCTTGTCAACACCTTACCACCCTAGTGGGACCGATGAAGAATAGTAAGCAAACAAAACTATACTCAAAAACTTGAATAAGAGATTGACCAATTCAAAGGAAAAGTGGAAAGAAATTTTGCCCGAGGTCTTGTGGGCATATCGACTTTGAATTCAAGCACTGGTGTGACCTCGTTCTCTTTAGCATATGGCACATACCATGCTGCTCTTCTCTATCCTATGGCAAAGAAGGATGCAAAACCTAGGTTGATTCTGTGGGTCTTGTTGTTTCAAGAATTTGACTTTAAAGTCAAAGATCGAAAAGGGATGGAAAATCAAGTGGCGGATCACCTATCAAGGCCTGAAGAGGCAGGGAGACCGAAGGAGGATCTTGAAATAAATGATGCCTTCCCATATGAACAAATATTGGCATTATCTAACACTTTTTCTCCTTGGTACGTCGATATCGCTAGCTACTTGGTTAGCGACCTCATTCCGGATGGATTAGAAGCTTATCGGAAGAGGAAGTTTTTGAGATATTGTCGACAATACTATTGGGAAGAACCATTCTTGTTCCGTGTTTGTGCTGATAACATCATCAGAAGGCATGTTCAGAAGATGAGATTATGCCAATTCTAAAGAAATGCCACGACTCACCAGTCGGGGATCACCATGGGGATAATTGAACAGTGTGAAGGTGCTTGAATGTGGTTATTATTGGCCATCGATTTATCATTATGCCAATTAAATGGTCAAGGCTTGCGACCAATGTCAAAGGCAAGGATTAATCTCCAAGAGGCATAAAATGCCAACGCACTTTGTGATAGAGATCGAGATATTTGATGTGTGGGGAATTAATTTTATGGGCCCCTTTGTAAGATAATGTGGTATGAAAAATATCTTTGTGGCTGTGGACTATGTGTCCAAATGGGTTGAAGTAATTGCCTTACCAAACAATGAGGCAAGGAGTGTGACCACATTCTTAAAGAAAAATATATCCACGCGGTTTGGCACTCCTACAGCCATTCTTAGTGATGGTGGGTCTTACTTATGTAACAAGGCTTTCACGGGGCTACTAGAGAAATATGGCATCAAGCATAAGGTGGCCACACCTTATCATCCCTAATCAAGTGGCCTAGTTGAAGTTTCCAACCGGGAGATAAAGAATATTCTAGCAAAGACTGTTAATGCAAATAGGACCGACTGGTCAAGGAAGCTAGATGATGCGTTGTGGGCATATTGCACGACGTACAAAACCCTTATTGGCACTTCTCCTTATCGGTTAGTCTTCGGCAAGGCTCGTAATCTACCCATAGAACTGGAGGACAAAGCCATGTGGGCTTTAAAAAGGTTGAACTTGGACTGGGCTGAAGCTGCAAATTTGAGATTAACACAACTCAATGAAATGGAAGAATTTTGTTTCCGTGCATATTGAAGTGCAGCTGTGTACAAAGAAAGGATGAAGTTCATCCACGACAAAAAGATCTTGGAGAGGGAGTTTAAGTCGGGTGACTTGGTTTTGCTCTTCAAATCAAAGCTCAAATTTTTTTCGGGCAAGCTCAAATCGAAGTGGTTCGGTCCATTCAAGGTGGTAGATGTATCCCCTTTTGGAGCTGTGGAATTAGAATTGGAGGATGGGCTCCGAACCTTCAAAGTAAATGGCCAGGGAGTCAAGCACTACTTGGGCACAGATGAAGAAAACACTTGGTGGAATAGTTGGATCTCAAAGATGGTCTATGCCCAACCAATGAGTGAACCCAAAGAAAGGCCAACTTCGTCCTACCGCAACATTAAATCAAGCGCTTCATGGGAGGCAACCCATATGTGGTAACATCTTTTATGTCCTAAAAATTTTAACTTTTGTTAGATAGATTTAATTGAGCAATTTAAAGTGTGTGTCACAGTGCAGGTGATTCAAAAGATCATAACACAGGGTAAAATTGCGAGTGAAAGGGAAGAAAAGTCACCATGGGAAGTCTGCTACACATATGGGATCGCATTTTTACTATGTGGACCGCATGGTGGTCGTAGACCCGAGCAGTTTGTTCAGCAAATATTAATGGTCAAAATGCAGCGAGGACGTGCACTTTACGGACCACATATCAGTTATGTGATCGCACAAGTGTACCGCATTGCGTAGATGAGCAACTTTAGTTGAAACCACCGCATAACACTTATGCGGTCGCATAAGGTGTTATGTGGTAACTTATCTAATGTAGTTTCACAAATATGGCTCATAAGAAACATAATGCTTCCAAGAAAAGGGCCTCCACCGGTCGTCAAGCACAACAAGCCAAGCGTTTACGACTGGAATCATCCCAACCTACTGCTGCACATCCCTCCCAGTCGCATGAGGAGAAGACCTTGCCATCAGTAAACCTACAAGCTAAGGCAAGAAGAAAACGAGGAAATGATTTCCAACTCGGGTTTCAGGTTGAAGGCTTTAGGAGTCTGTATAGAGTAGGGCTCGCGAAATGGAAAATCCTTGAAGAGAAAAAACTAAGTCTGACCGGGCTACAGGAGAAGTATCCTCACATACAGTAGAAAATCAAAGCTAGAAACTGGGAGTGCTTGATTGAGCTTCCTGATGATTTCAATGAAACATTGATGCGTGAGTTTTACGCATCTTATGGCGCCTCCAGAACACCTCATCATAAGCACAACAAAGTATTCTGTGATACTGTGTTGGTTCGGGGGAAGCAGGTGTTGTGTGAGATAATGAGTGTGGTTGGATAGCCTCAGTGATGGACAAGGGGACCCCCGCTTGGATTAACCCTCTGCATAAAATATTTAAGGAAGATCTCACACGAGAGGGTAGATTCTGGCTCAGCTTTGTCACCTATCGCTTGATACCATCCCGAAATGAGACTGATATAAGCATTGAGAAAACTCTTCTCATTGCATGCATTATGATCGGGATCAAAATAGATATGGGTGACATTATCTTTCGAGAGTTAGGGGTTTGGTCCAACCATACAGCCACGTCACTTCCATTCATGTGCTTGATCACATCCCTCTATAAGGCTGTGGAAGTCCCTTCGATGCCACACACTAATAAGACAGGAAAACGCTAAACTATATTGATATCCGTGCATTAGTGATGTAGTGCCACATTTAGCTGTTGCTCCCCTAGAGGTTCAGATCCAGATTCTTGCTGATACAGAAATCTCAGACTCCCAGACTCTTGTTGCTCCTCAGGCCACAGTGGCTTCCACTTCCACTCCACAACCCACCTCTCAGGCCACCATTGCACAACCTTCTACCGCACTGGCAACCATTTTAAGGTTCGGTCTCTTAGCTCAACATGCTAATCCTAAGGTAGACCGGCTTCTGAAGGACCTCCCCACACTCATCAGGAAGGTATTGACCCCTATCCAGTCCTCACTGACGTCCCTACAACAGCAACAAACATCTTCTAGGGATCACCTGAAGTAGGTTGAGGTGCGGATTGAAAATATAGAGCAGGGTGAGGTTGGAGACCTGCCAAAGCTCCGTGATGATGTTGCCACACTGAAGACTGAGCTATACAAAATGCAAAATCTAGAGTTCTATCTATCCTCGTTCATGCCCAAGGAAGGAGAGCAGGGAGCGGGGACGTCCCTGGATGGATTAGATCTTGATTTTTCCACTTTGATGATAGCTCCTGCACCTCAGACTATCGGGGCTACCCAGACTCCAGCTTCCTCTACACACATTGACATTCCTTCTGAGGACGATTCCGGACACTCTGCAGAGTTCGAAGTTGGGGAAATAGAAGACGGGGAGAATGATGAGGAGTTATGGTCCGAGGAGGATGAGGGCCCTCTGGAGAAAGACAAGAAGGTTGTTGCCCTTATAGTTGCAGATGAGGAAGAAGCAGCTGTTCAGACGGTGATAGAATATTCTCTAGTAGACACGGTCGTCCCAGCCAATCCATCGACCACTCTACTATCAGCGGGCGAAGCTAGTAGCTCACAGGCCCCAGCTCCAGTGTCGAGAAAGTTGGAGATCCCTCCTCCATTAGTGGAGGTCACTCCTCCAGCAGAGATCTCATCGGTCCCAGCTCCAGCATCAGAGGGTGACCCCATCATCATTCAGCAGGCTTCTGACTCCCATAGTGCTTAGTGCACCTCAAGGAGCCCCTAAACTCTATTTTACATTCTTATGCATTGGGGACAATGCAAGCTTGTCAGTTGGGGGTGGGATAGTTGGATAGTTGTACAAACTTTTTGAAATCCTTGAACTATTGTACATATTTTTATGTTATATAAGAAAATTTCTAGGTAACTTTTGTATATACTTGTGTTGTCTTTGTACATATGTTATCTTTGTATATGTAAAAAAACAAAAACAAGTAGATAGTTGGATGCATGTTCATCTTTAGTAATTAGCAATGAATTCCTCTTGGTTTTTCTTCCCCGGGTTCTTTTCCAAGGGTGTTATAGTAGAACCATGGTAGTAAAATGAAACATTTTGACCGGTTTGGTGTAATTGAATAGTTTCAAGCATGTATGCCTGTAAACAGCCTATACCCTTCCATTAATATTTAAAAAAAAATTCAACTGTGTAAACTTGAGGCTCGCTCTTTGACTTTATGTTTACCTAGAGCTATACATGTAAATATGATGAAAGCTTCGAGTTGCCAATTGTTGACTCGAGGGCTAAAACTATGTTGAGTGAAATAGTTCGTATGCCATGTGTGTGAGTCTTTGTACAAATAATTCTTGTGTTTACTTCTGCTATCTAGAAGTTTCCCGGTTGGTCTTTCGATGCTAATGATAATTACATTTGGTTGGAGAAATGACCTTAGGCAGTCTTTGTGATATTGGAAAATCTAGTTAGCCTTTCAAGCTACCCATTGTATAGATATTATCACTAGTTACCCCATTTGAGCCTTTAACCTTTTCTTTGGTCACCTCATTACAAACCTTTCCCCTTTTTTTGTAAAATAATCCCCTCTTTTGAACATGTCCCTCCTTGAACATTGAGAATGAGGCTAAAAGCCTAAGTTGGGGGTGTGGTGTCAAGCCAAAAATTGGCAAGATTGTACATTGAGTGTAGAAACTATACCTCAAAATATTCATATTAAGCTATTCAAGCTCCAAAAGAAAAAAAATACAAGAGAAAATAAGGAAAAGAAAAGAAAAAGAGATGTATGTATATATATAAATATGGAGCCTTGAAGAAAATTAGAGATGTATTTAAGATGGTTCAATGTTGGAAATTAGGAGCCAATGAGGGCTATGTGGTTTGAAAAGAAGCAAAGAGCAACCAAAAAAAAAAAGTGAGTAGTGTTCAAGGAGGGTGAAGTAACTTGTACCCAAATGCTTATCCGACCCTTCCCTAAACCTACATTACAGGCTTAAAATGTCCTTATGGGATCTCCAAATGAACGTTCTTAGAATAAAGCGATGAATTAAAATAAGGGCAAGCCTATGGTATGGCATATTGTAACACTTGAAACTCTTTGTGAGAGTGAGTGTTTTTATGATCTCGTCCCTTTTGTTGTCATTGTAAATATTGTGAGTTTGGGAATTTCTTTCTAGTGAGGGCACATGAATTGTGAGGTTGGACAGTTGTTGAGTTCTTGAAGTCGAATGCAAGTGCACTCAGCTGAGAATAACATTTTGTCAAATTGGTCGAGGCTCAAGGTTCACAAGTTAATTAGTTTCTTTGTAAATAACAATGATTGTTCAGGAGGGGTAAATAAACGAAAATGCATGCTTGTAATACTGACAACTAACACCGTCCACGGTCACTATTGTTTTATATCATTTAGCTGGAGTGTAGAATAAGATAGTGTTTTTTTAATTGCTTGAGGATAAGCAATAATTTAAGTTGGGAGTGTTGATGTGCCGGAGAATTTCGGCAAATTTAATACCAATTGCTTAGATTTTAGCTCGATTTAAATGCAATTATCTTTTATACTTATGTAATTTTAATACTTTGCAGTGTATGAAGCCTAAGGACCTAAGAACATGGATATGAAATCAAAAAGTTGCTAAAGGACAAGAAAAAGGCAAAATGCGATCGCAGATGTGAACATGCAGACCACATGTTGCTCAGAGGAACCGCAAAGTCCAACAGTCTGTTTGACCAAATTCAAGCGCAAGAAATGTAGTCCATTATGCTACCGCATAACAGGTTTTCGGGCCGCATAATAGGTTTGCGGGCCGCATAATGGATCGCAAACCCCCTGTAAAAGTTGCTGAAGTTTGAAATGCGGTGACATTATGCGGTCGCAAATCAACAATGTGGGAACCACACTAGTGGATCTTGAGGGGTGCCTAACACCTTCCCCTCGAGATAATTTCTAGCCCTTACCCGAACTCTGATTTTCCAACTTAAAAACTCTTAGTGTCCTAATGTACTTAATCATTAGGTGGCGACTCTTCAAATCCAAAAACCCAAATCTCAAAAGGGAATAGAGTTGTCCTCCCAAATGTCGTAAACCCGATTTCGCTTTAGAAAAAGGGGGTGTCGACAGCATGGCGACTCTGCTAGGGATTTCTTTAGGCTTTTACCACTTCATGTTATTTGTGACTTTATTGCTTCTTTATTGCTTTATTTAATGTCTTTATTCGAAACTTACTTGGCTTTTGTTTCTTTTTCTTTAATGCTTTCATTTACTGTTTTCCTTCAATGTTATTGTAATTCTAAGCAATTATTGTAATCATTATTTCTATGAACGTGAAAATACGTGATAATTTGTTTCATTATTGTAATTTCATCTTCAACATCATATTCAACTCGTGCCAAACAAATACTATAGCAACGCTTATAATGAGTTGTTGCGTTCTTCTGATATTATTACCCCCTAAATTAGGCAAAGGCATATTTGCGGTAAAACCAGTCGATCAGCGGTGCAGTCGAAGGTTCCGTGCCTTTCCCTCTTGAGTTGTCCGCTCAAGGATACCGGTCTAATACCCCATAAAAACCTTATTCTATTTAATTGTGCATGCATCACTGTCAAACCTAGTTGAGTCAGTTATGTTGTCCACATAATGACTCTTTAAGATAGCCCTGTCCAAAGTCCACTGGGTTTCCTTGGAACCCAAATGGACAACACCATATTCTGTGCATTTATTTGGAGAACTAAATGCCATTATGCTAATTATTGGTTTAAATAGTCGAGTTCGGTGGGGTAATGGTCTAACACTTTGTTTTGCAGAAAATAAGGCACGAAGTCCCCAGATTTGGCATGGTAACTAACATTCACCCAGGGTTGCTAACCTGGTGGGAAGACCTTCACTCCAGTGACCAGACTCTCATCCGCAAATATTTGGGGATTTACCTTCTCTTTTGGAGATCTAGCCTGACAACAAAATAATAGAGGCTGCAACTTTATTCTGGGACAGTGATAGCTCAGTATTTCGCTTTGGGGATCTTGAAATGACACCTCTGCTCAAGGAAATAGGAGGGTTAGCAAGTATTCCTTGGGAGACTTCGGGTTTTCCTATGCCAGAAAATCGCAAGGGTAGGGGTTTCCTCAAGATGATGGGACTGAAGCAAAACCTAGACTTAACCTGTTTAAAGGATTCTTATATTCCTTTTGACTATCTGTACGAGAGGTACGGCCATAGCAAGTCCTACCGCACCTACCCAGATAAATTCGCTCTCACATCATTGGGGCATATCCATAGGAGGGTCTTCGTCTTTATGTTCTGCTTTTTGGGGATGATAGTGTTTCCTATGAAGAAGGCTAGGATTCATACCAGACTAGCCATGGTCAGCATAGTACCGATGATTGTTACTGAGATATACCGAACCCTGGAAAACTGTCAGCGAGGGGCCAGTCACTTCGAGGGTTGCAACTTACTACTCCAACTCTGGCTTATAGAACATCTCCAAAGGGGTCAATACCGTCAAGAGCTTCAACGAAGGCCGTGGAATGATCATATAGCCTTCCACCATGCCAAGAGAATGAGCTATATGACTAATATGTTTTCTCAACCGAAAGACGCTAAAGGGTGGGTAGAGATTTTTGAAAATCTGAAAGAAGACAAAGTGCAGTGGATGTTCGAATGGTTCCCTATTGGAGAGTTCATCATCCGCTCTCGGGACGCTCCATTCCTTATAATCATTGGTCTGAGAGGAACTTATCCCTATGTCCCTCTCCGAGTTATAAGGCAGGCAGGAAGGAAGCAGGTCATACCAAAGGTCGACAAGATGAGTCACTTCAGGGCCGATTTCCAAGACGACGATAGCCCGTACAAATGTCAAGCTCAACACATGTGGAATTGCAAATCATCCTGGAAAAGGTTTCCATAGAACCTGACAGTTACCATGCTGGTTACACCCCATACTATCCAGGTTGGTTAGAAGAAGATCATGGTGGGTTGGGACAGCCCGGGTCTGTTCGAGGTCATAGGGTCATCGACGAGAAGGCTGAAATATAGGTTAAGTACAACCAATTGCGCAAGAGGATCAGAGAGTGTGAAAGTGAACATCAGGAAATTCAAGAAGCACATCAGAAGTTGATTGAAGAATAGAAAGATATGACTGTCAGCGCCAACCAGCGACTAGGGTATTTGGAGCGAGGTTTGGTAGAGTTGGAAAGGAAATTCATCCAGAGGATCGAAAACTACCAGAACGCTGAAGGAAATGAAGGAGGACACTTGGCTAGAACTTATTTGCTGCTGGGACTACGTGAGCAGGTGAAGCTGTTCGATGGAGCTAAAGATGCCGAGTCTGGGGAAGGTCTTTCTGGGATCAAGTAGTTAGGAGTCTTTTCTTTTCTCTTTATAATGTAATAAGGCCAATGGCCATTAGTGACATTTTACTTTCCGCAATTTTAGTGTCATTTTGGGATTTGTCTTATTTTTTATCAATAAAATGAGGCATTTAGCATTATAAGTTCTCCAAATCAACTTGCCGCTAGGCCTACCTCGGGCATAACAAGGCACCCAAATTAGGACACGATTTATATCCTTGCACTATGTGTTTAAATATTGCAACATTTTCTCACAACCCTTACTAACTTGTTACCTTGTTTTGTTTTGTTCCGCTCCCCAAAAGGTTAGTTCGTGCACTCTGGCATGATCATCTTAAGTACAAGGGAACATCTCAATAACTGGACTATCAGAACTACCAGAGCCCGAAGAGGTTCGGGCATTACTATTACTTATCTTGATTATCTAACGAATGTGACATGCGACGAGATAACGCAACAAACAAATATAGACTCAAAAGAGGATGATATACCAGAAGAGGTTGTTAAAGAGGTTGAGGACTTTGAGAATAGGCCTAAGTCTAAATTGGACGAAACTGAGGTTGTCAACTTGGGGAATACAGAGAATGTCAAGGAAACGCGCATCAGTGTTCACCTGTCACCGTCAGAAAAGGAAGAGTACACGAAGTTCTTAAAAGAATATGAGGACATATTTGCCTGGTCGTATGATGATATGAACGGTCTCAGTACATCTATTGTAGCTCATGAACTGCCAACAGATCCGACATGTCCGTCGGTAAAGTAGAAGCTCAGGAAGTTCAAGCCAGACATGAGTTTGAAAATCAAGGAGGAAGTTACCAAACAAGTCAAAGCCAAGGTCCTCAGAGTAGTGGAGTATCCAACATGGTTGGCCAACATTGTGCCAGTGCCAAAGAAGGACGGGAAGGTCAGAGTCTGTGTCGACTACCGGGATCTCAATCGGGCTAGTCCAAAAGACGATTTCCCCTTGCCAAACATACATATCCTGGTTGACAACTGCACTAAGCACGAGTTGCGGTCATTTGTCGATTGTTTCGCTGGGAATCATTAGATATGGATGTACGTAGAAGACGCGGAGAAAATAGCTTTCATTACGTCGTAGGGAATGTATTGTTACAAGATGATGCCGTTTGGATTAAAGAATGCTGGGGCCACCTACATAAGGGCCATGACTACTATTTTCCATGACATGATACACAAAGAGATCGAGGTTTATGTAGACGATATCATCATCAAATCCAAGAAAGCCACTGACCACATGGAGGATCTGAGGAAGTTCTTCAACAGATTGAGAAGGTACAACTTGAAACTGAATCTCGCCAAATGTGCATTCGGGGTTTCTACCGGTAAACTGCTTGGGTTCATCGTGAGTCGACGAGGAATAGAACTGGATCCGTCAAAGGTTAAGGCCATTCAAGAATTACCGCCGCCAAAGAACAAGAAAGAAGTTATGATTTTCTTGGGGAGACTTAATTACATCAGTCGGTTTATGGATCAGTCCACTGTTATTTGTGAGCCAATCTTTAAGATGTTGAAGAAGGATGCCGCCACTAAGTGGACCGATGATTGTCAGAAAGCCTTCGACAGAATCAAGGAATACTTATCAACGTCGCCAGTTCTGGTTCCGCCCAAACTGGGTAGACTGCTATTGCTCTACCTTGCAGTACTGGATGGGGCATACAGTTGTGTTTTGGGACAACATGATGAAACAAGGAGAAAAGAGCAAGCCATCTACTATCTCAGCAAGAAGTTCACCCCGTACGAGGCCCGGTATTCCCTGCTAGAACACACTTGTTGTGCTCTGACTTGGGTAGCCCAGAAGTTGAGGCATTATTTTTGTGCCTATACCACTTATCTCATATCAAGGATGGATACGCTGAAGTACATCTTTCAGAAGCCCATACCCATGGGCAAGCTAGCAAAATGCCAAATCCTGCTGAGTGAATTAGATATTGTCTACGTAACCCAGAAAGCTATTAAAGGACAAGCACTGGCAGATCATCTTGCCAAAAATCCAGTGGACGAAGAATACGAGCCTCTAAAGACGTATTTTCCTAACGAAGAGGTCTCTTTCATAAGAGAAGACATCGCAGAATCCTATGATGGCTGGAGAATGCTTTTCGTCGAAGCAGCAAACTTCAAAGGAGTTGGCATATGAGTAGTTCTAGTATTAGAAACAGGTCAGCATTATCCGGTATCCGCCATGCTCAGGTTCCCGTGCACTAACAACATGGCCGAGTACGAAGCCTGCATCTTAGGGCTCAAGCTGGCCATTGACATGAATGTTTAGGAGTTATTAGTGATCGGGGATTCAGACTTGCTCATACATCAGGTCCGAGAAGAATGGGCAACCATGAACTCCAAGATACTCCCGTATTTGCATCATGTACAGGAGTTGAGGAAGAGGTTTACAAAGACAGAATTTCGGCATGTCCTCAGAGTCCAGAATGAGTTCGCCAACGCATTGGCCACTCTATCACCCATGATTCAGCATCCAGACAAGAACTTCATTGATCCTATCCCGGTAAAAATCCAGGATCAACCAGCTTATTGTGCTCATGTTGAAGAAGAAGCAGACGGAAAACCATGGTTTCATGACATTAAGAAATATTTGGAAACCGGAAGATACCCAGAACTTGCAAACACTACTCAGAAGCGCACACTATGGAGGTTATCCAATCACTTCTTTCACAGCGGAGGAATCCTGTATAGAAGGACTCCTGATTTGGGATTACTAAGGTGTGTCGAAGCAAAGGAAGCATCCAGGTTGTTGGAAGAGGTTCATGCAGGGACATGTGGCACACATATGAATGGTTTCGTCTTAGCCAAGAAAATACTCCGAGCTGGTTATTTTTGGATGACTATGGAGACGGACTGCATCCAGTATGTTCGAAAGTGCCATCGCTGCCAGATTCATGCAGATATGATAAAAGTGCCTCCCAATGAGCTTAATGCAACAAACTCTCCATGGCCATTTGCCGCTTGGGGAATGGATGTCATCGGACCTATCGAGCCTGCCGCATCAAATGGGCGCAGGTTCATTCTAGTGGCAATTGATTATTTTACCAAATGGGTTGAAGCAGCATCATATAAGGAAGTGACCAAGAAGGTTGTGGCAGACTTTGTCCGCGACTGTATCATTTCAGTTCGGCATCCAGAGTCAATCGTTACTGATAATGGTTCCAATATCAACAGCGACCTGATGAAAGCGATGTGTGAAACCTTCAAGATTAAGCACAAGAATTCTACGGCCTACAGACCTCAGATGAATGGAGCTGTAGAAGTAGCCAATAAGAACATTAAGAAGATACTGAGTAAAATGATAGAGGAACACAAGTAGTGGCACGAAAAGCTATCCTTCGGTTTATTGGGGTACCGTACCATAGTCTGTACATCAATCGGGGCGACTCCCTATATGTTGGTTTACAGTACCGAGGCAGTCATCCTGGCTGAGGTAAAGATTCCCTCCCTGAGGATTATATAGGAAGCGGAACTTGAAGATGCAGAATGGGTAAAGAGCCGCTATGAGCAGTTAGCCCTAATAGACGGGAAAAGAATGAATGCAGTTTGCCATGGTCAATTGTATCAGAACAGGATGTCCAGAGCCTTCAACAAAAGAGTCAAGCCAAGACAATTCACATCGGGGCAGCTGGTGCTGAAGAAAATTTCCCCGCATTAGGATGAGGCCAAAGAAAAGTTCTCTCCTAACTGACAAGGCCCGTACATAGTTCACCGGGTCCTAACAGGAGGAGCCCTCGTACTCGCAAAAATGGATGGAGAAGTCTGACGAAAGCCAATTAATTCAGATGCAGTCAAGCGTTATTATATGTAATCATTATAATTTCTTTATGATGTAATTTGAACTACGCCTGACTTGATTCCCGTTTAAGAGGGGATACGTAGGCAGCCCTATGAGTTCGGTCACAATTCAATAAAAATTTCATTTTTCCCCGATATTGGAAACTGGAGTAGAATTTTAAGGAGGACCCTCAAAATTCCGAAGTCAACTTTCAGCCATTCGTCGCACGCAGCCGTCAAAAGCACCAGCCCAATAAACTGGGGCAGAATTTTGAGGAGAACCCTCAAAATTCTGGAGCAAAAGAGGTCGCACTGTCTTGAACTGCATCGCAGTCATCGGTTCATCTAAAAAAGATCATTTTAAATTATGTATTTACATCATATCATGCAGGGCTACTATCAAATTGCTTTGTTTAGCGACGCTACCCCAATGAAAACAAGAGCCGAGTAGGACGAGCGGAGTCCATGGGAAGACGAACTAACCTTTCCCCTTGACAAAACTCATGATTTTTCTTTGAATGCAGGCACCCCAAGACATAGAACCATCAGATATAGTTACATACTCCTATTTTGCAGGAGTAAAACTCTCAGAATCATCGCTCACTTATAAGTGATGTCCGCACATGACATCCCCAGCGGCCACAATGACACAATCAGCTATCATCTATCAGCTAAGATATTTTGTTACTCTCCACCTTTATTTCTTGCATTGCATAAGGTTACCTTTCTGCCTTCCGAGACTAAGCATTGTCTCCATCTGCATTTTTGTATAGCATAAGGCTACCTTTTTGCCTTTCGAGACTAAGCATTTTCTCCATCTGTATCTCCTTGTATTGCATAAGGCTACCTTTCTACCTTCCAAGACTAAGCTCTGTCACCATCCTGCATTATCTTGCATTGCATAAGGCTACCTTTCTGCCTTCCGAGGTTAAGCTCTACCTCCATCCTACATTTTCTTGCATTGCATAAGGCTACTTTTCTGCCTTCCGAGGTTAAGCACTACCTCCATCCTGCATTTCCTACATTGCATAAGACTATCTTTATGCCTTCCGAGGTTAAGCACTACCTCCATCCTGTATTTCTTGCATTGCATAAGGCTACCTTTCTGCCTTCCGAGGTTAAGCACTACCTCCATCCTGAATTTCTTGCATTGCATAAGGCTACCTTTCTGCCTTCCGAGGTTAAGCTCTACCTCCATCCTGCATTTTCTTGCATTGCATAAGGCTACTTTTCTGCCTTCTGAGGTTAAGCTCTACCTCCATCTCGCATTTCTCTTCCATTGCATAAGGCTACCTTTCTGCCTTCCGAGGTTAAGCTCTACCTCCATCCTGCATTTTCTTGCATTGCATAAGGCTACTTTTCTGCCTTCTGAGGTTAAGCTCTACCTCCATCTCGCATTTTTCTTCCATTGCATAAGGCTACCTTTCTGCCTTCCGAGGCTAAGCATTGTCTCCACTCGCATCGGCTGAAAGATCGCCAATTTCATTTAAACCCTGCATGGCTGAAATATCGCCACCTTTATTTAAGTTTTGCAATCGGCTGAAATATCGCCAACCTTATTTAAATCCTGCACGGCTGAAATGTTGCCACTTTATCTCTTGCATGGCTAAAATATCGCCACCTTTATTTAAATCTTGCAATCGGCTGAAATACCGCCAACTTTATTTGAATCCTGCATGGCTGAAATACCGCTAACTTCAATTAAATCTTTCATCGATTGAAAGATAGCCATTTATGTTTACACTTTACTTCGGCTGAAATACCGCCACTTCATTCAAATCTCGCATCGGCTAAAAGATCGCTATTTATGTTTACACTTTACATCGACTGAAATACCGCCACTTCATTTAAATCTCGCATCGGCTGAAAGATCGCCATTTACATTTACACTTTACATCGGCTGAAATATCGCCATTTCATTTAAGTCTTGCGTTGGCTGAGAGATCACCAAATCCTGCATTTCAAGGACTGAAAGATCGCCAAATTGTCCAAAGGCGTCATCGTCCGGAGGCACCATTTTCATATCCTGAGAACATCATGCCATGGCCTGAGGACGCCACTTTTATCTCATTATTCAAAGGCATCATAGTTTGGAGGCATCATTCTCATAGCCCGAGAACATCATTTCATAGCCTGCGTATCCTTTATCATACGCTCCATGGCCCAGGACGTCATGGTCTGAGGACATCATCCTAACCGTCCAAAGACAACATTTATGGTCCAACGGGAACTTGCATCATGTTTAAATTTATGCACGATATATGCTCGTATAGCTTATTTGCAGGTACACCGGCTAGCAACGGCCATCACAGCAGGAGAAATCTTGCTTCGGTCCCTGCAACCCATCGGTCCCTGACCGTCCTTCACAACCCGAATATTGCATCCATCATTCGAAATCTCCATCGGCATGTTCCACAGACGGATTCCCCGAGCTACATATGGCCTAATTCCTATAAGACCAGGGATATGTAGGCGGCTTAGGAGCCAGAGCTCGGTCAAAACCTTTCAAATTATTTCTTTCGGTCAAAATTGGCCATCATATCTTTACCCGACAACTCTTTCATCCTTCTCGGGTAAAGAGGGGCAACTATTGATACCCAATTTTTCCCTACATATTTTTTATACTCAAAATATCCTCAAAATAGGATGTACACGCATATATAAGCATGCCCTAAAGTTTGGCATTTTTTCTTTATTTTTTATTTTTTATTTTTTTAAAAGATTTTAAAATCAATTTATTGTCCATTTTAATACTACAAAATTCAATAAGCATTCCCAAACTAGCATTCTTTGGTGAATAATTTATTTCATTCTCATATTTACACTAAGATATAATTGGGGTAATTTTTGCATATTTTTTATACATTTGCTTGGTATTTTTTTAAGCTAAATTGCATATAATTGCAATTATAGCCTACTTTATGATTAACAGCATTTTATAATTATAATATCACTTTCATGTCACGCCCCAAAATTTGAGGGACATGATCGGCGCTCGACGGAGTAACCCCGGTCAAGCGGACCTGGGTGCCTTTCCTATCCCACGTGTTACCCCACATTTTTCATTTATTATTAACCAAGTGAAAC
>MDKF010102961.1:0-11296 GCA_026770625.1 Nicotiana glauca
GATTCTCACCCTTATTTGACTTGTAGTGCCCGAAGGTTTTCACTATCAAGCCTCTCTCATTTTGGTTTTTTTCTCCGCTTCCATCGCCTTATGGTGCCCGTGAAGGTTTTCACCGGTAAGACTCTCTCATTTTATTTCTTCTCAGCTGGGGTTTTGGGTGTTACCTCTAAGAATCTCTCATATTTCTTCTGCTGGAGATCAGAGTCTTTTCTGCTGGGAATCAGAGTGTTGTGATCTGAAAAGACTTCTCATTTGCCTGACTCGGCCTCTTTTGAAGATTGGTCAAAAGGTCTTTATTTGGACCGTAATGTGGGATTGGATAGGGCTAGAAAGAAAGGGTACTTGAAGGCTCAAAACAAAACAACTTGGGTTTAAAATTACAACCTTCGGAATTAAAATTATTTATAATAAACACAACTTTTGCCCCAGTTTCTTGCTTGGGGATTTTTGATTGATTTTTTGTTACACTATGACCGAGCTGTGAAGCGCCTACGTATCCTCTTTGAGGAATCAGGTCAAACGTAGTTCCCAATTCCTCGTTGTTCTAATTTTCCTTTTCAATTATTATTTTTTCTTTTTCTTTTCTTTATCTCTTTTTGTTGTTTTCTTTTTCTTTTTCTTTCTCCTTTTCTTTTCTTATATTTCATGTTTGTGTTTCTAGTCTTTGCAACTGATTCCGAAGGAGGGGTATGGAAGAAAATAAATAAGGCTCAAAGGGTTAACGAAGGAAAAAGTGTTTGGATAGCAGAATAAAATGCCTTCGTCATTCCAATCTTCAAAACATGCCAAGTGCAATCAACACGATTAACATTCGCCCTATATTTAAAGCACTGTTTGAGCAACACTCGCTTTTTATTACCACGAACGACCCCCATGTCAGCATGGCCAACTTGCCTTTAACGGTTTTCTTTTTACTTGCCCCAGTTTCGCATGACTCGGGTTTCAAATGATCTCAAACTGTTCTTATTTCCTTTAAATGCCCCGATCATCTTTCAATTGTTTTGTGATTAACTTTTTAGTTTAGGCCAAAATTATGCGCACATGCCATGTCACTATAGTTGACAGAAAAGAACTATAAAGAGAAAATATTTAAACCTAAAAAAATGACTAGAAATAACGGGAGACCGAGAATTGCTTTAGACAGACGGGAAAAGAGTTTGTACAACAAAATAAGCACCATAAACTGGAGTACAACCTTCAGAACAAACCTAGACAACACTAATGAGACACTACGATCAAAAGAAAAATAAAAGGATAAAAAGGTTTGAGCTACAAGACAATATCCGGATTACAACCCTGAAATAACCGGGACAAACCAAAAATGACAACAAAATAAGCCACCAAGATTCCTTCTTACATGACTCTCCAATTGATAAGCTTGACATTTAGCCACAAATCTGATTATCAGATTCAGCAGAGCCTTCTCCAATTTAAACATCATTATCTTTAGTTAGTAGGTTCCCTAGAGGATTCTCATATTCCAGGTCATTAGGCTTCATCCCTACAAAGTGTGCATCCTAATGTGCAGGTACAGGATTCTGCGCGATATTCCGGGTGTCACTCTCTTGGATCTCGATTAGGTTTTCCTGGACCTTGTGTTTTCGGCTCACCACAAACCAACTACCTCAATTTTCAAAGCAAAACATGTTAGAATGGACTCAGTTGGTCCTCATTATTAACGTTTTTTTTTCATTTTTTTTCTTTCATTTTTTCATTTCTTTTTGCTTTTTTGGTTGTGGTCGAATCTTATGCAGATTGCCTACGTATCATGACCCCGCATGAATCAGACCTTGCGTAGTTCGGGCAAATACACGGCAAACAACAATACAATATTTTTTGGAATTTTCAGTTTTTCATAATAAAACAAACTTTGATTTTAAAAGAAAGGTTCAAAAACTGATCAAACTAACAGACTTTGACGAAAAGATGACTTACAGACTCGAAAATCAAACATCACACATACTCTAATCAAAAGAATTACAAATTCAAAAACAAACTGACAGATTCCTTCCCCTATATGCCAATTTTAACCAAATGGTTATTTTTTGCAGATGTGGCCCCTTCTCAATTTCACATAAAATTTGAGGCCGGGTCACAAACTTCTCTGTTCTTTTACGAAAACAGCCTTTCGACAATTGAAAGATACTCTAAGGCTATCTCAGCAAGAACGGTTTAAGACATCACCGAAGCTGGCTCGGCTTATTTTGACCAAAAATCCACATGGTATTCACTTGCTCACCGACTCTTTTTCTTATTTTTCAAATTAAAATAAAAGACCAGATTTTGCAAACACGGCCTTTCAGCACCTCAGGGACGAAGATTTTAAGGCTACGTTAGCTAACCGGCCAAAATCCTAAAACAATGATTAACGGTGGCTGTTAATGCAAAGTCAGCCTTCCGGCGTCCCTTTCGGGAACATTCGGCTATTCGTGCAAAAAAAAAAATGACATCACCCGACTTGTTCATGACGCAAATTAAAAATTTTGACATTTTGGCTATTTTTGTAAAGGAAAGATTGGACCCGATGAGGGTTGCCTACGTATCCCACACCCTGTGAGAATCAAACCAGCGTAGTTCTGCAATAGGACTGAATTTGAAAACAAGACTCTTTTTTTTTTTAAATCAAATAAAAAAAACATTCCTCTTTTTTTTTATTTCCCAAAATTTCGGAAGAGTTTCGACATTACTTAGGCATTGGTTTTTTTTTAATTACTTTTTTTTTTTAAATAAGTAGTTATCTCTACACTGCTATTTTTCTCTACACCCGACTTTTTTTTTTTCATTTTCCAATATTTTCGATTTTCATAAGTCGGTCAACATGCAAGTCTGAAACAAATAAATGCATAAAACAAACAGGATGCAGCAGGATGGTCTTTTTTTTATTTCAGGTTACCTGTCTTAGACGGACCCAACCCCTGTGTTGAGTCCCCTAAGTCAAATGAAACATGATGCAAATAAGCGTTCCTACTAGGGATCCGGCATGAAGTTACGTTATTCTAAGTTCAAAACCTGGGTATGTGTTCTAGACTGTGTACCCGAGCGGACAATTCGAGTCGAGGAGGGGGCAACGTACCGGGAACCAAAAGGCCATCCGGCTTAGTAACTTGTCCGACCTCTTTCTTATTTCAGGGTATTGACACTAACATAATAGGGAGTCTCAACCAGTAAGCACATCCCAGGAGGTAAGAAGAGAAGGGTTTCAACACAGTTTATATATACAGTTCAAATAATATCAAAGCGGTAAAAAGCAATACTTTTCACATTAGGCATGGAACATGTAGGAAAATCAGATCAACAAAACCAAATACAACAATATATCTAAGCTCGAATTCTGAACCCTGAACCGAATCGAGGAAAATATTGACTCTATATTACAGTCCGCGAACCAGAAATCCGGATAAGGAATTCTGTTAACCCGGGAGAAGGTGTTAGGCATTCCCGAGTTCCGTTGTTCTAGCACGATCGCTCAACTGTTATATTTGGCTTAAATTATCTGATTTTAATACATGTTCAAACCTATGTGCATTTTTTACCTTTTAACTGCTTTTATTATTATTTTAATAAGAATTGCAACGTCGTGAAAATACATCTCGAACTACGTCACATCAATGTACCCGTGATTATTGACATATTTCGACTCCGTTGAGATTTGAATTTGGGTCACATAAATGTGCACCCGAGTTTAAGAAGGTAGAATTTTTAAACACGCGCCTAAAGAGACTAACACGTTATTATTTTGGGGAAGGCCGTGAAGTTCGCTAAACGGCCCGTCCCATAATCTAAATATTTATTATAGCCATTTATTGAGGGCCCCACAGTTTGTGCGTTTCGTTTGGCGAGGCTCGTCATATTTTTTTTATTTAAGGATATCCTAAAGCAACTATAATTTTTTTTTTTTATTTTTTGTCTCTAAAAGAAATAAAGAAAATGCCCTGATTACTTAAGCTTATATTATAAGATCGAGCTTCAAGTTCAAGTCCGGGTCCAAACAAAAGGAAGTGCCTTTTAATTTGAACCCGCTACCTAACCCGAAAATCCCCAACTTATATTATGTTAACTATACATTAAAAATTTTAAATCAGGCCCAATCGCAGCAAGTGGGCCTTGGGGTCAATCCAAACTGGACAAATCTTAACGGGTTGCACAGGGATGATCAGAAGATCGAATCACTGGAGCTAACCAATCCACCGCTTTACTCAAGCCTTTGCCTACCCGAAATTATTCCAAACATTTAAAGATGCATTCAACAATTTGCAATAAGGTAACCCGTGTATTCTTATTCACATCAATAGGGTATCGAATCTAAATTGGTACTTTGCCTGTATCTAATTATTCAACAACTAATTAATTCAAATTAGTCACTGATTGATATTGACTATTCGAGTGGAGTGCCAATACTAATTACTGCCCTAGATTTATCGACATTTGCATTGAAATCATTGCTGAGAACTGAACTCAACGTGAATAACACATCAATTCCAACTTAATTGCAAACTTAAGCTGTTTATGATTTTTTCTGAATTTAGAAAAGAAAAACTGCTAAACTAAACAAGTATTAACCATACTAAATTTAAAACCAAGTGACTACAAATTAACAATCCATCAATCTAATTAATATCATTCAGCCAGTCCCAATAAAATCCAGTTTTCAGTTCTACTTACGTCTACAGGAGTAACAATATACTACTTAACCAAATCACAAATTATCTAATAACAAATCTAAAAAAAATAATGACTTCAGTTTTCCATTTCATATGATCAACAGGATATTGTACATCAAAACATGCTTGGAATGTGTACCTGGTATGTAGAACAGAAAAATGGGGTAAGCAATCAGCAACAGTAAACAACAAAAATACAACAGCGGAAAGTCCAACACAGCAGCTTCAACACCTCAATCCAGAAATCCCAGCAAAACGGAGAAAACCAGTAAAAATGGAGAAGAAAAATAGTCCGAAAATCTCTCTTTGTTTTCTTTTTCTAGATTTGAACTCTCTCTGGTGTTCTTCCAGTCTCAATATTTCAGAAAATTTCGTTCTACCTTTTTACTCTCTCCAAACTGAATTCTGCCATTGTATATCCAGTGTATCCAGAGTGTATATCGAATGTATACTGTTCGCTCCGCCCCCTTCTTTTTTCTTCTCCTCCTATTTTTATCCTCTTTTTTTTTAACCCCCTTCTTCCTAAATTTTCTCTTCTATTTATAGCAAAATTTTCAAAAATTTTCAGATTTGTTTTTTTTTAATATTTTATTATTTTTTTAATTAAAAGAAATCATACTTACAAATTGCTTTTATTTTTTTAGAAAAAGAAATCCCACCTTTATTTACTTTTTTTTTTAAATTCTAACTTTAATTACTTTTATCTTATTTGAAATCCCATTTTTTTATTTTTTAAAAAGAGAATCTCACTTTATTTAACTTTTCTTTAAAAAAGCAAATCACTTGCTTTTGCTTTTCTTTTAAAAATTCTACTTTCATTTACTTTAAAAATTTTAAATTTTCAGATACCTTTATATTTATTTTTTAATTCCAACTTTATTTTACTTTTTATTTTTTTAAAATTTCCCCAAAACTTTTTATTTTTTTTAATTTTCTACATTCTTTTACTTTAAAAAAAAAAAAAGAGAATTCCACCTACTTTTACTTTTATTTTTTTATTCAATACTTTCCTTTTCTTATTTTTTAAATCATTCCCGAAATTTTAAAAAAAAACAATATATTTTTGGATTTTTTTATATATAAAAAAATATATATTAATAGTAATAATTTACTTTTTAAATTTCTTGTATTTTTACCCTATAATCAAAAATGTAATAAAGCTAAAATAATAGTAGGTTAAAACCCCCTAAAATATTTACATAAAAGAAGTGATAAAAAAATTAAATGTTGTCAAAAATTAGGTGTTCACAACAGTATTAAGAGTAAAGCCAGGTAACAGTCCGAGACAACTCATAATTGACAACTATCAAGAAACTATCACCAACAATAAATACATTTGCATCAACAATTGTTGCGACGCGCAACCCGATCCTATATACATTTCAACACTGCTGCAGCGTGCAACCCGCTCCACAATTATCATTGTTGCGGCGTGCAACCCGATCCATATCATTTACTTTTATTGTGGCGCGTAACCCGATCCATATCATTTACATTTGTTGCGGCGCGTAACCCGATCCTCAAATAATATTTAGCTTTGTTGCGGCTTGCAACCCGATCCATATTTATCACTGTTGCGGCGTGCAACCCGATCCACAATACCATTTATCACTCTACCTCACCCAATCACAATCGCAAATTAGGGGCAAGGGAGTAAACAAGTATTTGGAAGGAAATCCCAACAACGAATACACAAACAACTAATAATAACTCAGCATAGGGTAAGTCACTACTTTTCTCTTTCTTTCATTTCCACATCCTAGTTCACCATTCCACTCAAGCCAAGATTCTAAGAGTTTATTATCTTTTATTTTCCTAAGTTCGTATTTCAAGTCGTGCCAATGCTCCACGGAGTTTCACGATCGCAATATCCTTCACCAGGCGTTTACAACATATAGAAACCATTAAATAAATATGGAAGGTATGATATTAACCCAATTATCCACAAATAAGGACTCGCGATCATGCTAGACACAGATATATAGGAACTCGTCACCATGTCTATACATCGTACTCGATCAAGTAGCAAGTAGCAACAAGACTCACTCTTATTCCCTCAAGCTAGGGTTAAACCAAACACTTACCTCAAACTCCAACGGACAACTCAATCCTTAACAATTGCTTTCCCTCTCGAATTCGGCTCCAACTCGACCAAATCTATGCAATAAGGACTTTATGTTATCAATATGTGCTAAACAAATCAAACTCAATGACTATTTATAGTTTTTTCATCAATTTACCCCAAAAGGTCAAAAATGCCCCCGGGCCCACATAGTCACAACCGAGGTTCGAACCAAAACCTGATTACCCATTCCCCCATGAACTCAAATATAATAGTTATTTTTGAATCGGACCTCGAATTGAGGTCCAACACCTCTAATTTTAGAAACCCTAATTCTACCCTAAATTCCCAAATTTCCCCATTGGAATCTTTGTTTTGAAGTTGAAATTATGTTTAAAGATGTTAAGGAGTAAAGAAAATAAGTTAGAAATCACTTACCAATCGTTTTGAAGAAGAAGAATCGTTTGGAAAATCGCCTCTTATGTTTTGGGTTTTGAAAAAGTGAAAAATAACTGAAAATCCCGACCTTTTATACCCTACTGAAGGCTCAACGCGGACCGCGCAAAAGTGCACCGCGGCCGCGCTGAGGAGCTGGAATTTCACACCCTCTGAACCTACCCAGTGTGGACCGCACTGATTTGGCATGCGGCCGCGCTGAGGAAATAGACCAAACCCCCACTCTCTGAATCTCCCAGCGCGGACCGCGCTGATATGGCACACGGCCGCGCTGGTCGACCTTGGACCCCTAGCTCTCTGAACCTAGCCACACGGACCGCGCAGAAATGCACCGCAGGCCCGCGGCTTCCAGCGCGGACCTCGGGCGCACTGGGGGCCTGCAATCCCTGAACCTGCAATCGTCTGCTCTTCCTAAGCCTAAGACCTCCCGGGACCTAGGAAGCCACGCGGAGTCGACTGCGGGCGCGCTGGGGGCCTGCAATCCTTGAACCTGCAACCGTCTGCTGTTTCTAAGACTAAGACCTCCCGGGACCTACTCAAAACTCACCCGCGCCCTCGGGGCTCCAAACCGAACATACCTGAAAACTCAAAAACATACTACGGACTCATTCGTGCGAACAAATCGTCCCAACAACATCATTAATCATCAAATTAGGCCTCAATACCCATGATTCCCTTCCAATTTCCATAAAACATCAAGTTTAGAGTTTCTAGTTCAAAACACGTCAAATGACATCCAAATTCAACCAAACTTTGCAGCAATTGCTTAAACCATATATAAGACTTATACAGGGCGTCGGAACCAAAAATACGATCCCGATACCACAGTCTTTTAATCAAATTCACTTTCAAAATTCCTTAATTATTTTCAGAAAACAATTTCACATGAAAATTCATTTCTCGGACTTGGGACCTCGGAGTTTGATTCCAGGCGCACACCCAAGTCCCGTATTTTTCTACGGACCCTCCCAGACCGTCGAATCACGAGTCCGGATCTGTTTTCCCAAAACGTTGACCAAAGTCAAACTTAATCGATTTAAATATCAAAATTCATTATCTTTCTCACAAATTCATATTTAAACTTTCCGGCTACGCACCCGGATTGCGCATACAAATCGAGGCAACCCCGAATGAGGTTTTCACGGCCTCAGAAGTAAAGAGTGAGTAGGAATACAGGTGATGACCCTTTGGGTCGTCACAGGATCACACTATTTTTAAAACATAAAGTGAATCAATTAACATAATAGACTCCTAATATAACTCAACAAACTCAATTATAACACACAAATTTTGTATTTTCAGTTATAAAAAAGATTCTCAACCGAAAAATATCCCAAAAACATAGCAATCTTCAGAGAAATTATATAAGACATCTTAATACGTAAATTATATTAATTAAAAAAATATATGAATACATTCATGGCATATAGAGAGACAGTGAATACAATGAAATACATAGAATACAATGGGATACATTGAAATATAATGAGAAAAAAAGACAGTGAATACAATGAAATACATGGAATACAACGAGATACATTGAATTACAATGAGAAAAAAGACAATGAATACGATGAAATACATGAAAATACAACGTGATACGTTGAAAATATATTGAAATATATTAACAGAAAATCAAGTTGCTCAGCCCTAAAATCCATCGTCTTTGTTCAAGAACAAACCCTAATTTCCAGCTACTCCTATTGCAACAGATGCAACAATAACGTCACAAGCAGCAACAACAACAGGAAGCCATGGCTCATCCCTTCTAACATCGACGTTCATCTCCGTCCTCAGCAGCTCCTTCTCCTCAGCAGCTCCTTCACCGTTCGAGGTCAAATTCTCGGTTTAGTACTTACAATTGGGCCTTTGGGGTTAAGAAATTGTTTTTCCCCCCTTTTTTGAATTTGGGAATTGAGATAACCAAGTTCAAATCTGACGAAAAATCTAGGAGATGAAAGGAGATAGAGAGAGAGAGAAAGCCGTACAACTGGATTTTGTCGGAGAGGAGGAGGTTCCCAAATCCCAACCAGGAGAAGTGGTGGTTGTCAAACCTCCTTTTTTACCTACCACACCCCGTGAAGGATGTAATAGAGGGAGTTTTTCCAATTAAAGGACAATCGAAACGGGGTTCGTTTATTAAGAGATTCAGAGTCACCACTTGGGAGATTTATGGTGTCCCAAGTCACCGGTTTGAATCCTGAATCGAGGAAAATAATGTCTTTGTTTAACACTCCGAAGACCAGAAATCCGAGTAAGGAATTCTGTTAACTCGGGAGAAGGTGTTAGGCATTCCCGAGTTCCGTGGTTCTAGCACGGTCGCTCAACTGTTATATTTGGCTTAAATTATCTGATTTTAACACATGTTCAAACCTATGTGCAAATTTTAACTTTGAACCTCTTTAATTATTATTATTTTTAATGAGAATTGCAACGTCATGAAAACGCGTATCGAACCACGTCACATCAATGTACCCGTGGTTATTGATACATTTTGACTTCGTTGAGATTTGGATTTGGGACACATAAATGTGCACCCGAGTTTAGGAAGGTAATGTTCTTAAAATACGTGCCTAAAGAGTCTAACGCGTTATTATTTTGGGGAAGGCCGTGAAATTCGCTAAACAGTCCGTCCCGAAATCTAAGTGTTTTAATATATACATTTATTGAGGGCCCTACAATTATGCATTTTGTTCGGCGAGGCTCATCTCATTTTTATTTTAAAAGGGCGAACCTAAAAGCAATTATGATTTGCTATTTTTATTATCTCTAAAGTAAAAAAAAAAAGAGTCCTAGTAATTTATTGCTGGATTAAAGCACAAATGGAAGGAAAATTGCATTTTTTGGGCTTATCTCAAAAGAATGTCCCGTCACAAGCCTTGGCCCAGGTCCATACGAATTTGGCTGGACCTGGGCCGCTTGCTGGAGGGCTAAGGCCCGTAAACCTTGTAAACAGCCTAATCCTTTAAACCAAACGGATCCGCAATGTTAACTTATACTAAGTGCTTATAGAAGTTACTCTACATTAATACAAGTGTTCAGCAATTTACTTTGAACAAATTCATCAACTGGAACCAAGAATTCGATTTTATAACTGCTTGATTATGTGATTTCGCTTGGCCTTATGCATGAATGAATTAACGGACCAAGTTCAGAACAAATCAACTATCTTGAGATTAATTCAAACTAGCCTTATTTGACTGATACTCAAGTAACTCCTGATTTAAGAACTAGACCGTTGGGATGCTGAAACATGAATCCAACTTTTTACAGTTACTAAAAGGCAATTCAACTATGCTACATTATGCTATATGATGATAGGCTATAATTATGTATTTAGTCGATTATTACGCTCTAATTTACTGCACTTTAGTTGAGGTTGTGCTTTAATCGCTAGTGTTTTGCACTAATTGTGTGTTTTATGCCTTGTAGGTGTGATTCCGAGCTATATAGATGTTATGGAATGAATTTAAGTGATTTGAAGCTTTGAAGTCTGAGTAAAAGCTCAAGGAATTAAGCCGGGATCGTGTTCCGGGGTCAAATTTGATAATTAAGTACGAACGAAGACTCGAGGAGGTATATTGCGCACTGTCTAGCAAAATAGACATAACGTTTTGCTCAGACCTCTATTTGGGATTCATAATATATAGTTGGAAAGATAACTCAAATAGCTACAACTTTCATGTTTTATGTTTTTCCAAATTCCAAGCGTAACAGGGTGAAAAATGCAGTAGAAAGTGCACCGCGGTCCGCGCCGCGGTTTGAGGCAGTGCCTTCCGCGGTTGGCCGCAGTCCACTGCGGCCGCGACAGTCCAGGCGTGAAATATTGTCCTTTTTCGCGTAGGAGAAGGTATAATTGTTTGGGCCCGACCCTAATTGGTATATATACATGGGAAAACGGTATTTTAGAGGGGGGGAGGGACATATTTTTGACACATATTTGACCTAAGGAGGCAAGAACATATTGGGAGCAAGGCGGGGAATTCTTCAACAAGTTTTTCCTTCCTCTTCCTATTTTTTTATTGTTGATTATGACTTTTACTATTGTAGTTTTACTTACTATTATGAATAGCTAATTCGTTTTCTAGGGTTTTGGTGAAACCCGTTGGGGATGATT
>MU777497.1:0-30414 GCA_026770625.1 Nicotiana glauca
TTCTTTACAAACCACTAATCCTTGAACTCGGGTATATAAAATTCCCTATTAATAATTATTCTACCGTGGTAATAGGTAAGAATTGAATAGTTAATCCCTTATTCCTCTATATCAATAATAAATTTAATATTTAGGTGTTGTACTTGAAAATTGAATAAAACGCACTAGTTGTTGTAGAAACGATTGTGACTGGTGTCAATTGGACTAGGGCCTACGTATTGGCTCGAAAAGTTTTGAGGTGAGTTGATATAACCCTTTACTAAAGTGGTTTAACTCACAAAAGCACGCATACAAGGTGTTTGATGAATTGCTTAAAAGAGTTTATCTTTATTTAATTAGAGCGAGAGAGTACCCATTAATTTAGAATTGTTCTAGCTTAGATGATCTATTATGCTAATGTGCTTAAATTTTCAGATTTTTGTGTTATTCTTATATGCTATTTTCATGTTGAAAATTATGAAGAAGAAAGAATCTTTAGAAATATTTTTATATGTTTACTTCATTCTTATGCCATGCTTTATATTTAAGGACACCAATATGAGCATGTACATAATGTTCTATAAAGAAAAGATTTAGACTTGAAAAGTCACAAGAAGAAGTTTTAGAAAGAAAAGATTTTTGGGGAGTATCCTTTATTTTGAGAAGGGGCCATCGTCCAGGCCGAGGGTCCTGACCAAGGCGTTGACTTCCTGAAACTACTTGTGCCAAAGTAGGGAGCACANAAAGAAAGAAAAATAAAAGAATTTCTTTTAGAATATTCATAAATTGCTATTATGCAATTATTTTAGAATTATTCATATAAGCTTTATGTTTTACATGCATTTAGAACCTTTGCTCGTAATGTATATGTTATTAAAGTTTCTCCCCCCTGTTGTTGAGACTCACTGAGTACAATGGATGGTACTGACGTTCTCTTTTGGGAACTTACGTTGGTATGCGGTACAACGTAGGAACCGGATTTGCAGGCGAGCAGGCTACGAGTTAGGACTTCCTTCCCTTCCAGTGATATTGGTGAGCTCCGCTTTTGTTCGTGGAGTATTCTTAGAGTCATTTTCATTTAGCTATTTCTTTGATTATTTAGAGAACTGGCCAGGAAATCTCATGTCCTGAGCAGTGCGTCAGTTTATCAATAGAGGCTTCATAGATATAGTCATTGGGTTGAGATTTAGATGTTATTTTATAATAACTTAGCAGTAATTCAGTAGTTACTACGAATAAAGCTTTGGAGTTGATTTATTTAAATATTTGAATTAATCAAAAGTAGTTGGTTAGAGTATTGCTTTGTTGCATATAAAGTTTGGAGTTATAATAGGTTTGATAAGCAGAGATGGTTCGCTCGGTCATGTTTAGTGATCGAGTGCCGGTCTCGGCTTGTTCATAAAATGGGTCGTGACAGGTTCAACCATAGTTGAATTTATTGGCGAAGGCGCATAGCCTTGATTTAATGGCGAAGGCATATAACCTGAGTCCCAGTTCAACTGTTGTTGAACTTTGTCAATTTTGATGGCGAAGGCGCATAGCCTTGATTTAATGGCGAAGGCGCATAGCCTAAGTCCCAGTTCAACTGTTGTTGAACTTTGTCAATTTTGATGCGAAGGCGCATAGCCTAAGTCTCGGTTCAACCATAGTTGAACTTGTTGGCGAAGTCACATAGCTTGAGTCTTGGTTCAACCGTAGTTGAACTTACTGGCGAAGGCGCATAGCCTTGATTTAATGGCGAAGGCACATAGCTTGAGTCCCAGTTCAACTGTTGTTGAACTTTGTCAATTTTGATGGTGAATGCGCATAGCCTGAGTCCCAGTTCAACTGTTGTTGAACTTTGTTAATTTTGATAGTGGAGGCGCATAGCCTGAGTCTTCGTTCAACCATAGTTGAACTTATTGGTGAAGGCGCATAGTCTTGATTTAATAGTGAAGGCACATAGCCTGAGTCCCAGTTCAACTGTTGTTGAACTTTGTCAATTTTGATTGCGAAGGCGCATAGCTTTGATTTAATGGCGAAGACGCATAGCCTGAGTCCCAGTTCAAATGTTGTTGACCTTTGTCAATTTTGATGGCGAAGGCGCATAGCCTGAGTCTCGGTTCAACCATAGTTGAACTTGTTGGCGAAGGCACATAGCCTGAGTCCCAGTTCAACTGTTGTTGAACTTTGTCAATTTTGATGGCGAAAGCGCATAGCCTGAGTCCCAGTTCAACTGTTGTTGAACTTTGTTAATTTTGATAGTGGAGGCGCATAGACTGAGTCTTGGTTCAACCATAGTTGAACTTATGGGCGAAGGCGCATAGCCTTGATTTAATGGCGAAGGCACATAGCCTGATTCCCATTTCAACTGTTGTTGAGCTTTGTCAATTTTGATGGCGAAGGGGCATAGCCTGAGTCCCAGTTTAACTGTTGTTGAACTTTGTAAATTTTGATGGCGAAGGCGCATAGCCTGAGTCTCGGTTAAACCGTAGTTGAACTTATTGGCGAAGGCGCATAGCCTTGATTTAATGGCGAAGGCGCATAGCCTGAGTCCCGGTTCAACTGTTGTTGAACTTTGTTAATTTTAATAGTGGAGGCGCATAGCCTGAGTCCCAGTTCAACTGTTGTTGAACTTTGTCAATTTTGATGGCGAAGGCGCATAGCCTGAGTTTCGGTTCAACCATAGTTGAATTTGTTGGCGAAGGCACATAGCCTGAGTCCCACGTTGTGGGTAGTGAGTGCTGAGGCTCGGTTTTGATTCGAGACCTTGAGTAACTTTTACGTTGTCTTCCCGATCGGGGTATGTAGCTGTCTTGAGCCGACTCTCGACTTGAGACATCTCCGTGCCGGTTCCCGGCTGGAGCCCGTATCAGGGATGCAGGAGATGCCTTACAGAGATCCTCCCTCAGGAAGGTTCTTCTTCTTGTTTGCACTATCCGAGATTAGAGAGAGAGAGAGAGAGGACTTGGATCTTGATTTGAGATCTTCGAGTTCCCCTTGTCCGATATGCCGCTTTGGCTTGTTTGAGTTGGGTTGTTTTTTCTCCTTTTTCAGCATTTCTTTCCTTTTGGTCCAGGGAATAACTACGGGATTTTGCTAGGAAATCCCCACAGACGGCGCCAAATTGTTTGCTCAAAAATTATCGCATACTTTATGAGTGAAAAACAATGTAAATGAATTATGGGAAAATCATAGCTAACCGTAATAATCCATTAGACCAAATGAAAGAAACGATAATAAGTACTCATAATTAGGGGGAGAAACATTAAAAACTTTTATTGATAATATTGGTTTGGTCTGTCTCTCCATGAAGAGGTTCAGAGCCTTACAATGGTGTTTTACTTTCCCATAGTATGATTCTTTTTTTGTCTCTTCTCTCTCTCTCTCTGGTGAATAGTGGTGAAAAAGAAGCCCCCTCTCTAGGGCTTACTCTTTTGGTATTTATAGTTGTGAGCTCCGTGAGCTGGCAGTAAGTGGCCATGACCACGTTGGGGTTTCGCCCTCATGGGGGGATGGGTCGTGCCCTCATTGATCGAAGCGAATAAGAATTAAAAAACGTTACTAATAAGTGGTCATACCACTTATCAATCATGAATTAGCTCAAGACGAGATTAGCTCCATTAATGATCGTGGGGCCGGATTCCGACCCATACAAATCTCATGATCATATAGGTTATACCACAAATAATAAGAACAGCACCAACATGACAATTAAAAAGATTTCACATGAAACTATATTAATAGTTTAAAGATTCTTTACAATTACGATGACATAACTCAAATTCATATTAAAATGTTGTTTAACCTCCCTTAAGGAAAAAATGCCGGATTTTTGTATGTAGCTCTAATTTTTTTTTTCCTTTTTTCCTGAGATTTATGCCTACTAGTTTTCTTCAAACATTTTCCAAGTTTATGTATACGATAAGAAATAACTTCTGCTCATAAGTTAAGTTAGGAAGTCATTTTCCTCCTTTCCTTTGAAAAATACTTTATAGTAGTAACTAAACATCATATAAGACGTATTTTTCAAGAATACTGAACAGATCTAAGGTGAGTAAGGAAGAAACATTAGGATTTGTACATCAACTACATAAAAACAACTTGAGTTCTCCGTGAAGAGAAAACTTGATACTTGAGTTTTACAACAAGCGCTTGGTTTTCTTTCCATCAGATATAGAGATGTTTATATAGTAGCCACTAAAGAGAACTTACAGATCATTGGCCATTTGGAAAAATATGCATTTGTATGATAGTCTTCAGCCTGCAAATGATTTTGGCTTTTTAGAAAAATAAATACTGGAGTATATTTCTATTCGGCTAACAGCCAAAAAAAGCTCCAAATTTCATAGTCCAAACAGGAAATTATATAATTTAAAATCAATCCAAGTGGAACATACATAACAAAGCAGTTCCTTCGCCAAATCTCCTCTGAACTCCAACTCTTTCGATAACTTCCACGTGAAAGTAACTGTTAAACGAAGTATAATAGTGATAATAAAATAGAACAGCATAACAACTCCACTTAAATAACAGTTAATATATAGTTGGTTCTATAGAAGAAGTGTATCATTAGCACTCATAGTTTCAACATGGCTCCAACACTTTACCTGAGTGTCATTTCCATGCTTTGTCTTCAATCCATAGTTACATTTGCAAGTGAAAACAATAAAGAGATTTACATTGTACATCTAGAGTCACCTGATGAAGGTCAATTTTTCTCAAATTTTGAAGATTTGCAGAGTTGGCACCATTCGTTTTTGCCCCCAAACACGTTAAGCGCGGAAATATCTCCCTCACGTATGGTTTACTCCTATCGCAATGTCCTAAATGGCTTTGCCGCTAGGCTAACACCAGATGAAGTAACAGCACTTCAAGACAAGGAAGAGATCATGTCAGTCCAGCCACGAAGATTATTGCATGCGCAAACCACTCATACTACAAATTTCTTGGGGCTACACCAGAATTTAGGCTTCTGGGAAAAATCAAATCATGGGAAAGGTATGATAATTGGAGTTTTAGACAGTGGAATAATGCCCGATCATCCATCGTTCCATGACGACGGAGTGCCCCCTCCACCTACTAGGTGGAAGGGTAAGTGTGAATTCAACTTTACCGCCTGTAACAACAAGCTCATCGGTGCAAGATTTTTCGAGGAATTTGGCAATGGGACGCCACTCGATGAAAATGGTCATGGTACACATACTTCAAGCACCGCTGCTGGAAATTTCGTGAATGGAGCCAACTTTTTAGGCCTGGCTAATGGCACAGCATCTGGTATGGCACCACTTGCACACGTTGCCATGTATAAAGTCTGCAATGCTACTCTTACCTGTTCTGAAATTGATGTATTGGCTGCAATTGATGCTGCAATTGAAGATGGGGTTGATGTAATATCATTTTCCATAGGCCGAGAATCCACCCATTTTTGGTCAGAGGCTGTTGCGCTAGGTGGATTTGCTGCTATGCAAAAAGGCATTCTAGTCAGCTGCTCAGCTGGCAATGGAGGTCCATTACCAAGCTCTGTGTTTAATGGAGCTCCATGGCTTCTCACTGTTGGTGCAAGCACCACTGACAGAAAACTAAGAGCGACGATACGCCTTGGAGATGGCAAAGATATTGATGGTGAATCAGCCCTCCAGCCAAAAGACTTCTCCGAGATGCTATTACCACTGATTTTCCCTGGAACAAATGTTAGTGACCGCTCTGCTGCATTTTGCAGCGCGGAGTCACTGAAGAACATTGATGTCAAAGGAAAAATTGTGTTGTGTGTACTTGGTGGTAAGATTGCTAGAATTGACAAGGGACATTTTGTGAAGAATGCTGGTGGTGCTGGAATGATACTCATTAATAGTGAACTGCAAGGATTCACTATCTTAGCCGATCCACATGTTCTTCCAGCAGCACATGTCAGCTATGCAGATGGACTAAAGATCAAAGCTTACATGAATTCAACATCGAATCCTCTGGCTACATTTTTATTCAAGGGAACCATATTTGGAGATGATCATGCTCCAGCAGTTGCTGGCTTTTCAGCCAGAGGCCCAAACTTGGCAAGTCCTGGCATCTTGAAACCTGATATTATTGGCCCTGGTGTTAACATCCTTGCTGCATGGCCAATTTCCATTGAAAACAATACCGATACGAAGTCTACTTTTAACCTTGCAACTGGCACCTCAATGTCTTGTCCTCACGTATCTGGAGTAGCAGCATTAATAAAGAGTGCACACCCTGACTGGTCTCCTGCTGCTATTAAATCAGCAATCATGACGACAGCTGATCTCGTGAACCTTGGTGGCAAACCAATTGAGGATGAAAGGGGTGTTCCTGCTGAATTCTTTGCCACTGGTGCAGGACATGTTAATCCATTACGAGCAAATGATCCAGGCTTACTCTATGACATTCAGCCCGAGGATTATATTCCTTACTTGTGTGGACTAAACTACTCAAGCAGAGTAGTTAGTATGTTTGTATTGAGAAAAGTGAACTGCTCATCAACCCTTCCTGAAGCAGAACTAAATTATCCTTCTTTTTCAATTAGACTTGGATTAGAAGCTCAAACATATACAAGGATTGTGACTAATGTTGGTGCAGCTGTCTCATCCTATGCTGTGGAAATTGTGCCACCCGAGGGAGTTGACGTGAGAGTTGATCCTCCTCTCTTGAATTTCTCTGAACTGAAGCAGAAGAAAACATATCAAGTAACATTTAGCCGATCAAGTACTTCAAACATTAATGCCACATTTGTTCAAGGATACTTGAGATGGGCTTCATCCAAGCACTTCGTTAGGAGTCCAATCGTAATTACCTTGGAATAGTACTGGGCTAGGAAGCTTCGCGTGCATCAATCAATATGATTTTTCTTAACGATTTTCGATGCAACAATAGGATATCTTACTTTCAAGTTTCAAGCCTTAGAATAATCTATATCCAGTTATATAAAATTTTACTTTATGTACTTTGAGAAGCTATTCAATTTGGCTTCAAGTTCTACATGTCCGTCCATCTTTTTTGTAGTTTCTCTAAATGCATAGCGAAATGAGTATCTTTTCTTAAGCTTTACCAAAATGCTGTAAAAAGTTTTACATAACCAAAGGACAATTACTACATGTAGCTCTCTATAAGAAGTGTAAAGATGTAACCTTAGAATAAATGGTAAATGACATGGTTTAACTACTTCAATTACATTTACAGTGCAAAACTAGTTTATACGGTCCACGGATATGTGACTAATAGTATCCTTTAGGGGTCGTTTGGTAGGGTGCATTAGATAAGCTAATGCATGCATTAACTTTGTGTATTAATAATACATTGTTTGGTAGGGTGCATTAACTTTGTGTATTAATAATATATTGTTTGGTAGACATTTTGAGCCCATGCATTACTTATGCAAGCATTAGTTATACATCCTATTTGGTATTATCCTATGCATAACTAATGCATAGAAAACAATGGTATTAGCAATACAATGAGTTTTAATGCATGCATTAGCTTAGTTAAAGAGAAAATTGTCCTTCAAAATTTATGCTTGATTAAAATATGCTAGTTAGTATATTAATACAAGTTCAAAATAATCAGAATAGTGAGAAATAAAATTATATCCCTAGTAAATAAATAAATTCTTAGCATATTTTTTTTTATTTTATAAATAAATATTTAATTTTATTTTACAATATAGGTAGACAAATAAAATATTTTTTTAAAACCGTTTCATATAAAAACATTTCTCAACATATGTTTCTTTTAAAAAGTTAGAGTGTGGATTAGTTTTGAGGGCATTTTTATAACCAAACAATTTTTTTAGAAATTGTGCAATGTTGTAATACATCAAACCAAACAATGGATAAGAAATATGTTAGCATAACTAATACCAGCATAACTAATGCAAGCATAACTAATACCAGCATTACTAATACACTCTATTCAGCATTATTGTTATGCACCCTACCAAACGACCCCTTAAAGTGAAGCCAAGTGCACGAATAGCCGCTTTTAGGACCGCTATTTAAAGCTTAGCCAAAACATACAGTATTTTAAGTTTAGCCACCTTGGAATCAAATTTCAGCTCTTGAGACCTAGTGGTCTAAAGTTGAATTGCCAAAATCAAACTCCAATTCCCACCAAATCCAACATGTTATGCGTAAGATTATGTTTAGTGAACTTTTAAGCTTATTCTACCTATTTTTTCCCCCACAAATCATATAATTCTCAATCAGCTTAATCTCACTGGCATATCGTAAATGAATTTTAGAAAGAAAAAAAAAACACTAATCTAAACTCACATGAAATTTAAAATCAATACGATGTACGGATAGTATGAAATCTTAACCCAATCTCAATTAAAGGTAAAATTGGTGATAATTGCAAAGAGAAATAACATAACGGAGCGACATATGAACTTAAGATTCTGCACAAAGGAATAACAGAATGCAAATCCGAAAAAGTAACATGGCCAGCAATGCTTCACTCTTCTTTTTTATTTTTTTTTTTTTTTTTGGGGGGGGGCGGGGAGTTTACGCACATATATTAGCTAGAAAAGCAAACATCCTAGAGGATAATTGGTAAAGAGTGCAACACTGTTAACAGTAATTTGTCTATCATATAGGACTAATCCCTCCAATGCTTCTTAATTTCTGCACAATATTTCAAATTCCTTCCTTGAAAATGAGCAAACCACAAATTAATATTTTACTTTTAACATTTAGCAGAGAATGGGTCCTTGGGTTTATTTCCATCAGAAATCCCTCCGGCAACAGTCTGCAGCCTGCAAATGTATTGGTTCATTCCCAAATTAAACATGTTAGATAAAGCCAAAAAGATTTTTTTTAATTCCAATAACAACCAAAGCAAGCTCCAAATGGGCTCGACTTAGGATCTCTTTTCTTTGCTCAAGCAGAGATTGCATTTCAAGCCAATAGGACAATGCAGAACCATTCAATTCCTTCTCAGAACTCCAGAACTCAAATTCTTTCGATTACTTCAATACTGAAGACATTGTTAAAGAAATTATATCAAAAACTACCAGAAGAAGTTAGCACCATATATATATTAGGCTTACAAGAATGTGGCTCATTAATTAGCATTATCAACATGGCTTTGACACTTTTTCTAAGTGCCATCTTTACTCTTAGTCTTTGTTCTTCAGTCATACATGCAAGTAATACCAATCAACAAAGCAACACAGAGATTTACATTGTCCATCTTGAGTCTTTTCATGGCCAACTTTTATCTGACTTGGATAATTTACAAAAGTGGCACCATTCTTTTCTGCCTCCAAAAAATACAAGCCCAAATGATTCCTTATCCTCGCGCATAGTTTACTCTTATCGCAATGTCCTTAATGGTTTTGCCGCTAGATTAACGCCAGATGAAGCAGAGATACTGCAGGGGACAGAAGGGATAATATCAGTGCGGCCACAAAGACTGTTGCATGCACGAACCACCAACAGTATTCATTTCCTGGGGCTGCACCAGAATTTAGGCTTCTGGAAAAGTATAAACTATGGTCAAGGTATGATTATTGGATTTTTAGACACTGGGATAACACCTGATCATCCATCGTTCCATGACGAAGGAGTGCCTCCTCCACCTGCTAAGTGGAAGGGCAAGTGTGAGTTCAACTTTACGGCCTGCAACAACAAGCTCATTGGAGCAAGATATTTCCAGGAGTTCGGAAATGGGACGCCATTGGATGAGAATGGACATGGAACACATGTTTCAAGCACAGCTGCTGGAAACTTTGTCTATGGTGCCAATGTTTTTGGCCTTGCTACTGGAACGGCTTCAGGCGTGGCGCCCCTTGCTCATGTTGCCATGTATAAAGTCTGTGACGCTAGTGCTGCTTGTTCTGAGAGTGACACGTTTGCTGCTATGGATGCTGCAATTGAAGATGGTGTTGATGTAATTTCAATTTCCATTGATGACATCTCTAGACCTTTCTTGGGGGACTCTATTGCACTCAGTTCATTTACTGCAATTCAAAATGGCATTCTTGTGAGCACCACAGCTGGTAATACAGGTCCAAAACATGGCACAGTAGCAAATGGAGCTCCATGGCTTCTCACTGTTGGTGCTAGCACCACCGATAGAAAATTAAGGGCAACCGTACTGCTAGGAAACGGCGAAGAAATTGATGGTGAATCAGCTTTCCAACCTGAAGACTTCTCTCAAACTCTGCTGCCATTAGTTTACCCTGGAACAAATACTAGTGATTCGATGGCCCCTTTTTGCAGTGCCGAGTCTTTGAAAAATATTGATGTGAAAGGAAAGATAGTTTTGTGTGAAGCTGGTGATGGGATAGAAAGACTAGATATAGGACATTTTGTGAAGGATGCTGGGGGTGCTGGAATGATACTCATGAACGAGGAGCCACAGGGCTTCACTATAGTAACTGACCCTCACGTTCTTCCAGCAGTGCATGTCAGTTTTATTGATGGCCTGAAAATCAAAGCCTACATGAAATCAACATCAACCCCTGTGGCTTCATTTTTGTTTAAAGGAACTGTATTTGGAGATGATCATGCTCCAGCAGTTGCAGCCTTTTCATCTAGAGGTCCTTTTCCGGAAAGCCCTGGCATATTGAAACCTGACATTATTGGTCCTGGTATTAGCATCCTTGCAGCGTGGCCAACATCCGTGGAGAACAATACCCACACGAAGTCTACCTTTAACGTCCTTTCTGGCACATCAATGTCCTGTCCTCACCTTTCAGGAGTTGTGACATTAATCAAGAGTGCACATCCAGAATGGTCTCCAGCTGCTATCAAGTCTGCAATCATGACAACTGCTGATCTTATGAACCTTGGCAATAATCCCATTGAAGATGAAAGGGGCCTCCGTGCTGACTTCTTTGCTACTGGTGCAGGCCACGTTAACCCATTAAGAGCAAATGATCCGGGGCTGATCTATGACATCCAACCAAATGATTATATACCTTATTTATGTGGGTTGTACCCAGGTAGAGCTGTTAGTTTGATTGTTTTAAAAGAAGTAAACTGCTCATCAACCATCCCTGAAGCAGAACTTAACTATCCATCCTTTTCAATTAAACTTGGATCTGATTTTCAAGTATACACAAGGACTGTGACCAATGTAGGCGAGCCCCTCTCATCTTATACTCTAGAGATTGCGCCACCCCAAGGAATTGATGTGAAAGTTGAGCCTTCCACCTTGCACTTCTCGGAGATTTACCAGAAGATTACATATCAAGTAACCTTTAACCGATCAATTTCAAGCATTAATGCCACCTTTGTTGAAGGATTTTTGAAATGGAGCTCATCCAAGCACTTTGTTAGGAGTCCAATAGTAGTTACCTTGGAACCATGAGGAAGCTATACAACCAATTCTGAGAGTTTTATTCACACTAGTCTACAAAGAAACAGCAATTTCTTGATTTCAAGACCATAGGACAAGTGATAATTTTATTTTCTGTATTCCAATAGTTCAATAGTTGTGTTTTAAGTATCTTTAAAAGTTCAATGTGGAACTGGAAATAAGTTGCGATGTCTTAGATCCAACAACAGCCGTTCAAAACAAAAGAAGCATATCCTTCCACTAGGTTCCTTTTTATCTCACTACAAGAATATTAGTAAGAATAAATGGGAATGGCGGTTGACAGGAACTGAACATGTCACTATAATCAAGCTTCTGAAATGCATTGACCTGTTCGACAAACAGACAGTAGAACAAGTATGGCATACTGAGTTAGTCTTTTTCAAATAATGAAGTTCTTAAGTGAGGTTAGTCTAGCTAATTCTAACACAAAGGTTATGAACTATCAAGAACTAGTAATGATTTAACAAATTTTACAAATTACAGTAACTTACAAACTACTAGGAGATAGACTTGAAACAACAATGTAGGCAATTGTATGGCTGAACTAGATATATCAAGATTGCACGCTTGAAATGATGAGGCAAGTGCTGGCCACTTTTGTTATCTGGGTCCTGAAAGCTCAATTGGTTCAATGGTAAATGAGGATTCTTCATGGATATCGCTAAAATTCCTAGAGAAGCTGAAAGCTCTTGTTTCGCATATGTTGCTTCCACCTTGTGATTCGTCCACATGCCCCATTTGTCCCGTAATGTCTTCCAGGATTCTCAAAACCTCGGACATCTTAGGCCGATTATTGGGGTTAGATTGAGTGCACTGTAGAGCCACTTCAACTGTTTTCTCTAGCTCCTCTGTATTAAAACATCCTTTTAGATCCCTATCCACAAGCATTTCCACTTTCTTTTCCTCAAATAAATTCCGGACCTGCAAATTCGACAAGTAGTTAGAATGAGTGATTAGTAAATATGACAGCCAAAAACCCGAATAAGGTTTTCCATAAGCCCAACAGATCATGTACCAGATTATAAAGTCAGCATAAAAAACAAAGTTATCAAATAATGTTTCATAGTTTTAGAATTGTTTCTCTCATGAGATGCGGAGCAACTTCCGCTCTTACAATAGTTATTGTGCCAATTTTAGTAAAAGTTTCAAGTCAAATAATGGCTTTAATTATGACCCAAACAAAATCTTGCAGGAAGATTAGCTATTAACTCGTCAATCAAATAGAAGTTACTAAATTATACACACACATGACACATATATAAAGCTGCAAATAGTAGAAGGGGTAGAAGCTACACACCCGATCAAGAATAGTTCCTTTCTGACCCTGACCATTTCCTGCATCTAATGACTTGAGCCCTGTAATGAGTTCCAAAAGTAGTATTCCATATCCAAAGACATCTGTCTTCTCAGATGATTGGCCAGTTGATAGATACTCTGGGGCTATATGACCTATAGTACCACGAACTGCTGTTGTAACATGCGAATCTCTACAGTCTAAAAGCTTCGCGAGACCAAAATCACCAACAACAGCTTCAAAGCTTTCATCAAGAAGAATATTAGCCGCCTTAACATCCCTGTGAATTATTTTAGGATTACACTGTTCATGCAAATACAGAAGCCCTCTGGCAGCTCCAAGGGCTATATGCATGCGCTTGCTCCAATCCAAAAATGGTGTATCCCGACCATTATCTGGTAGAGAATCAAATCTTATGTGAGAACTGAGCAAAAGATGACATAATCACTGCATCAAGTAATCCGTTTACATACCAATACACATTCCAATTTGATTTTGATTTCATATACCTAAAGTTGACTGCCATGTTAAATATTAATGACAAGGCAACTGTTACCTTACCACCAAAAAACAAATCATTTCATTCATGGATGATGTAGTATGGGTTTGACGCATAGTTGATTGGTTTATTGATATATTGATACCATTCCACTTACAAGAAACATTGACAATATATCTCCAACTTAAACTAATCAATCAGAAGTCGTTTTCATCATAGGAATCCTGGTTTCAGGCACTGAACAATAAGAACATTGCACAAAGTCCTTGATTTCCATAAATCATGACCTTTCAAGAATTTTTGCCAGCTTAACATTGAGAGCACCAGGAAGTAATTTAAATTCACTGGTGAACCTGATCAATTTTAGAAATCAATTGTAACAAGATGAAAGAATTAATTCAAGAAAAGCTCCAAGTAAATATACATCAAAGCAAACCTCTCAAGCAATCAGCAACACTCCCATTTGGCATATAAGGGTAAATAAGTAATCTTTCCTCTGCAGTCATAGAGAATCCATACAAACGTAGAAGGTTCCGATGCACAGCCAAGCCTATCATCTCAACTTCTGTTTGGAACTGCACTTCTCCAGTGAAATTTGGATCTCTCAATCTTTTGACAGCCACTATTGTCCTATTGGGAAGGTATCCTTTGTAGACTACTCCAAATCCACCTTGTCCTAGTATATTTTTAGAGCTGAAATTTCCAGTTGCAATTTGCAATTCACGGAATGAAAACCTCTTCAGGTGGCCAATGGCGAATTCGCAATCGTGTTGCACTGCAGATCAAAAGATCAGAGACTCAAAATGTATCTAGAGTTAATTTGCAGGAGATCAGAGATGTGTTTCTAATCTTGTAGTTACCATATCCTCTGAGGACACGAGACCTGTACCAATGCACCCAACAAACAAGCAGCATGACCGTAACTATGAATGTGCAACTGACCCCAATGATAACAGAAACAACCCACCGATGATGATTGCTAATCTTCCTGTCTGAAATCATTTCTGCATGGTAAAAAAAAATAGAGTTTGGTCAAAACGCTTCAGCCTCAGTATTATAAAAAAGTTCTGGTAAGATTTCAACAATACCATTTGCTGGTTTTGGCACACCCCCACAAATTTGTGTGGGCATGGCAGAGCAAAGAAAGCTGTTTCCTGCAATACTAAGGCAATAACCAAAAATATAAGCTGAAAAAAGAATACAAAGAAACCCAAAAGGTTGCAAGAATGACACGAAGGGGTATATAAACAATAAGCATCGTAAGTAGGGTACAAAACTTTTATGACATCAGACCAGGGGCGGAGCCACAGTAGAGGGTGTGGGTTCAGGCGAACCCAGTGACTTTTTCCGAGACCCTGTATTTGTATTGAAAAATTTATGGTTTATACATAAATATATCATACCGAACCCAGTAACAAAAGAGGTTTGGGTTCAATGGTAAGAGTTCTGGGTGCTCTTGAAGAGCACGTGGGTTTGAATCCCTTTGAAAGCAGTGAGCTATTTTCTTGTTTTTTACAATTTTTCTTTTTAAGAAAGCAGAAAGTAAACGATGTCGCTTTGCCTTCCTTTAAACTACTCCATTTATTCTTTTTAGGGAATAAAAAACCATAAGGTTGTCTCTTCTAATCTTCTTAACTCCAAAAATCTTCTTAACTCCAAAATCAAAAAAGCTAGGGTTCTGCCTCTGTTGATCGCCGGCGCTGCTACCACAATCAGCCGGACACCTTCCAACTCTCGCAGTGTATGCTCTTTCTCCCTTAGAAGTTAGACCCTATTTTTCTTCTTCAACTCTTCTTTTCTGATTTTTTTTCTTCATGTTTTCCTCTTATATTTTATATTTGACAATTTATACGAAATTTGATTTTTAATCTTTGATTCTAGGGTTGCCCCACATTTTGAACTTCATTCTCTTTGTCAATTTGTGCTTTGGTTCTTTCCAAAATTTCAAACTTGAAGTCTGTTGACAGAAAAGGTATGTGGTTGTTGTCCTACTTTCTTGTTTTTAGTTTCTTAGTGAGACTAACTTGCATTCACATGGAGTGGTCTTATGCCCTTATTAAGAAGAACACATTCATATGTAGTCAGGGGCGGAGCTACAGTAGAGCTACTGCTACAGTAGTATAAAACGTAGTGACTTTTTCCGAGACCCTGGATTTATAATTTAGAACCCATATCCCTTAAATCCTAGCTCCGCCTCTGCATCAGACATTATATCAAGTCAAATATTTTGCTTGACTTCGGCAAGTAAAATAACATCGTGGAGGTTCTGCTGGACCAAGCACAAGATAATACATCAAATGATCAGAAATGAAACACTACTTTCAGGTCCATAAGCTATCAAGAAGTGACCATTTTTATTCAGTGAACGACATACCACCACAACTAACATTCGAAGTAATGCAAGATGACAGTTACTAAAACGATAGAAAACTTTACTATGACAGAAAAATTATGTATGGCACTGTGTCATATGACATGCCGTAGATGCAACATTGTACCAAGCATTTGTATTTTGCATTTGAACTTACACGATCTGAATGTCTATCCAAAATCGTGAAATGCTTGTGAACTCAGATAGAATGTCAGATGACAGCCTTCCATAGCATTCTTACACTTTGCAGGGAATTTGTTTCACCTTCAAAATTTTGCTTAAATTCCTAAGATGAGAAAGCTTTAGATTCAGAGGATAATGGAAGTAATAGCTGAGCGGATCTTTTTCTTCCTTTAGTGTTGCATATATCATCATCCTCATAGAAAAAGCATAAAACTTGAACCCCTTTGATCAATCAAACTAGAGACCAGAAGGATCTTTCCAATCGACTGACCAAACAAATAACATTGAGGACCAAGCATAGAGTCAGATGGAATTATTTTGCCCTGAATCTTACCTGTAATCTTTAGCCAAAATTTTTGGAGTAGGACCACTAAGATTATTGAACGATAAGTCCCTGCACAACACCATTCACAAGTTATTTAACTGGCATCTTGCCCTTGAATTGGACATACAAATGTCATGGATGGAATACATACAAGAATGAAAGACCTGAAAGGGATGCCACAGGTTTAGGAATTTGTCCAGATAATCTGTTCCTGCTAAGCCTCCTACAAATTTGACACACAAAAGGATTACATACAAAGCCAAGTAGAAGAGAACTGTAACATATGCGTGATCAAGATAGAAATATTTCAAATAGTTTAGTCCACACTCACAAATAACTTAAACGGAACAGGCGACCCAACGACCTAGGAATTTCTCCATCAAACTGATTACCAGATACGTCAAGGGTCAGCAGTTCAGAGAGCTTCCCAATCTCAGCAGGAATTGGCCCAGATAACTGATTATTCTGCAACAACCTACAACAAAAACCAATGAATAAAATGAACTATAACAGATCATAGTAAAAGATATCTCTCAAAATATCCTGCAATTAAAGCATTTAATTGCCAGTCTTAATAATATTATACTAACTACTAATTAGTTTTAATATATTGGCATATTTCCAAGAAATATTTGAGCAGCATCACATCTCAACCAAAAATAAGAAAAGAATAGGCAATTCATGTGAGATTATTTTACTCACAGTGTCCGAAGACGAGTTAAATTCCCAATACTAGGGGAAAGTGAGCCAGATAACCCCATACTCGCCATTTCACTGCCAAGAATTAACAATCAAAACATAAAAATCACCTCTTCACACAAAAAAAAAATGTTGACAAGATGTAACAGAAAGAGAGAACACTCACAGAGAAATAACAAACCCTTCAGACGAACAACCAACCATGTACCAAGTACAAGGATCCACTGAATTTATATCCCATCCATCTAATACTTGGTATTCATCTCTCATCTTATTCTTCATTGACATCAATGCTGCCACTGCTTACCCCCCAAAAGTTTAATTCATTACATGTGTAAGTAAAGTTTAATCTTTCCACTCTAAACTATGAAAACAACAAAAATAAGTAGTGCTAAGCAACAAGTTTGGATTTTTCATGTGAAAACAAGAAATTACATGTTAAGAGTATACTACAAAATTCAGACAAAAAAAATACTAGAAGAGTTTACCTTCATAGTTGACACCCTTAGGTGAAAGAAGACTCATAGAAGCAGGAGTAACGGCCAACCAAAATAGAAAGATTGAGAAAATGAGTAGTTCTAAAGTTACCATTTGGATCTCAAAAGCTAACTACCAAAAAGAAAGATTTTGCTTTGCAGAGCTTTCAGAAAAAGGTCCTTTCCAGCATTCATCATTGTGCAGCAATAGCAGTGGGGTGTAGCTATAAAATATAGGGATCCCTCGAGCTTATAAATGGGTGATTAAAGTACTGTTTGGTTTTTATTTAATTAAGAGGGAATCCGAAGTACTAATTTCACTTAACTTACTTCCATTTCATTGTAAGTTGTAACTACGGGTCTCAATGGATATTTAAAAGCTAACTAAATGAGCAATCGTACCGTATCGAACCAATTTTTAGGTTTATTTTAATAAAATCGTAGGTTTTTATATAAATCTATAACCGTACCGACAATCAGGTTAAGTTTTTTATTTTATGAAAATAAACCGAAAAATAGCGAACCGTACCGAATAAATTTACATGTGAAAAATATATTTATATATTAAGTTCAAAAATGATAAAACATTAAATTTTCCTTGGTCTTGGAATTATGAAAATAATTACAAGCCAACAAGTAATAATCGCAAAACATAATTCCCAAACTTATTATGCTACTCCCATTGAAACTAATTTTTTTCCAGCATATTACTAGCGAGACACAAGGTATTGTAGCGGTTATAAGTAGCAAACTACTATGCATTGATTATGTTTCTTTTCTTATGATTTAAATTTTGTTTTTGAATATTTAGTCTTCTATAGACTTTTTTCTTGAGTCACAGTCCCAACTTGGTTAATAACTTTCCGCTCGTGTGATTTATATTTTCTTTATATTAATTTGTTTAGTTTCTTTTATGTTGTTGTTGACTAGTTGATGAATCTATACTCTAGCCATCTTTTATATTTTTTTAATTCATCACCTTTTAAAATGTAAAAATATCTAGAAAATTTTGCTAAGTCGTATAAAAGTATGTACATGTTATTGCATTCTACTTCTACTAGTGACTTCTATATTATATTTATAGAAAAATATCGAAAATTAACTGAACCGTACTGATACCGAAGAGAAACCAAAACAATTGGGACGGTTTCGAAAAGTCTAATTTTGGTTATATATAATAGAATAACCAAAAAATTGGTATGGTACAAATTTATAAAATAACTGGCCGAACCGAACCATTGACGCCCCTACTTGTAACTATAAAAGTATACTCATCAATTTTTGTGACTATCAAACTAATCAGATTCAACTTACAATTTGCACCCCTTTTTTCTTATTGTCATTAATTGTCCACTGAATAAATAGTCTCTCAACAACCCAAATTGTAAACCCCAAGAAATCATTGGAGCAAGAAGTAATCTTAAGAGTCCAAAACCTTTTTAATGATTTTTTTGGACAAAAAATATATTTTTAATGCTAAAAAAAAAAATTACCTAAATAGGTATTTCGCTGTATAATACTGTGAATTACCTTAACGGAAATTTAGCCGTTAAAGTAATTCGCAGTATAATAATGCGAATTATAATTTTTTTATTATTTTAATAATTCGCAGTATAATACTGCGAATTACAAAAAAAAAAAATTATAATTCGCAGTATTATACTGTGAATTACAGATTTTTTTTTTTTAATTCGTAGTATTACTGCAAATTATTAAAAAAAATTATAATTTGGCTCCACCAATTAACTGACATAACAATAATTCAAACACATAAAACGTAGTACTATATTACGAATTAATTATTAAATTTTTTTACAAGAAAGTAACTTTTTTCACATGGGTTTCATCTTTTTCACAGTTAAAAAATTTTATTTTGGTTGTGTTATTGGTTGCTAAAGTCTGAGTTTATTTTCATTTGCAAAATCTTGTACTTTTATGATAATTAAAATATGTCGAAATCTGAGTTATTTTTTAGAATTTTTTTATCTAGTAAATTATTGCTAGGAAGATTGTTTATCTTCTCAAGTATTTTGATGCAAAACTACTTGTAGAATTAACCTTTTCATGTTTGCTAAGAAAAAATCTCTATTGTGTTTTGCTAAAATATCTCAGGTCGGGCCACGTACTTCTAACACAATAGAGATTTTTTGACGAATAATGAAGTAAAGCTCTTTTCGGAGTATTATTGGTTAGTTGTTGATTGGAGATGTTGAAATCTTAAATTGCAAGACCATTATTATAGTTTGTAGGAATTTTTATGCATTATGTAAAAAGTATTTATACAATCAGATCAATTAAGAAATAATTATAAAATTACTCTATTTAATAACATTAATTGATAATATGATAGCTAAAAATAAGCGTTAAATAAGATATTATAACAGATTAAATTATACTTTCATTACATTATCAAGATATATAATTTAAATCCATTACTTATTTACACAGAATAACTTCTTGTTGAAGTTTTTTGATGGTCCACTATTTTTGGTTGCTTTCAGACTACTTTCTAACTGACTAGTATTAATTTAAAGCAACATAAGCGGCCTGCATAAGATTATGAGTCATAAGAAAAAATCTCTATTGTGTTTTGCTAAAATATCTCAGGTCGGACCACGTACTTCTAACACAATAGAAATTTTTTCTTAGCAAACATGAAAAGGTTAATTCTATTCAATAATTGTTGCATCAAAATACTTGAGAAGATAAACAATCTTCCTAGCAATAATTTACTAGATAAAAAAATTCTAAAAAATAACTCAGATTTCGACATATTTTAATTATCATAAAAGTACAAGATTTTGCAAATGAAAATAAACTCAGACTTTAGCAACCAATAACACAACCAAAATAAAATTTGTTAATTGTGAAAAAGATGAAACCCATGTGAAAAAAGTTGCTTTCTTGTAAAAAAATTTAATAATTAATTCGCAATATAGTACTACGTTTTATGTGTTTGAATTATTGTTATGTCAGTTAATTGGTGGAGCCAAATTATAATTTTTTTTTTAATAATTTGCAGTAATACTGCAAATTATAAAAAAAAACTGTAATTCGCAGTATAATACTGCGAATTACAAAAAAAAATTGTAATTCGCAGTATTATACTGCGAATTATTAAAATAAAATAAAATAAAAAATTTATAATTTGCAGTATTATACTGCGAATTACTTTAATGGCTAAATTTCCGTTAAGGTAATTCACAGTATTATACTGCGAAATACCTATTTAGGTAACTTTTATTTTAAGCATTAAAAATGTATTTTTTTGTCCAAAAAATCATTAAAAAAGTTTTGGATTACCACCAAGGAGTAAAGTGTAATGAACAATATCCTAAACTTTCGAGGTTGAGTGCGTAAAATGGAAAGAAATTAGCACTTTCTAGTAAAATATTTTCTTGAGAAAGAAATTTTTAGGGGACATAAATGTAAAATGTTACTCTAACAATGTAAGCAAATTGTGGGTGGGAAAAGGAGAAGACTTTGAGATTTGGGGACTGTTCCCTTGTCTTCCGTAAGAGGACAGCAATAGTACATTTACTAAAAGATCCAGTCTGGTAAGCAACACAATAGGGATGGTTAAGGGAGAGCATTCATTGGCTAAAGTTGATTTTAACCAATAATAGGAGGGTGTAGAGTAGCAGTGAATCATTTCATAATATTTTGAAAGTTTTTTGCGCGGCTTTGATGTGCTCCCTAATGGCGCTTGCTGTGTTAGTAGTTTGACTTTCACGAAATGAAACAGACAATTAGTCCACAACCCAATAAAGACTCAAAAAATAATCACTCCTAGCAGTAATTTAAGATGAGTTATGTGTTACTCTTTGCTTTTATTTGCATGGTATATTAATCCTATACACCGGTAAATATTTTTCTAAGGACATCACTAAGCTTTATTTTTATTTTTTATTTTCCTATTATATATGAACGATTTTTCCTTTTTTGGAAAAAAATGAAAAGAAAAGCTTGCGGAAACTTTGAGAAAAAAAAAAGGGGAGAGGAACAGTCCGTCCAATTATCTTGATTTCAGCTCAATTCCTTGAAAACATTCCTAATTGCTTTCATTTACAAGCATACCTATAACTTTTATTCCTAATTGTTTTCACGTTTACTTATATACTTGTCATTGTATGGATCAAAATCTGACCACCGGATGACTATCAATTAAAGAGAATGGTAAGGGGTCGACCAAGTCATGGTCGCGCCCATGACGCCCTCGTGAATTTAAATTGGATTAAATTAATTTAATAATTTAAATTTAAAATTTATAAATTCGAAACTATACAAAAAATATTATAATTTGCTTCTCATGACAATATAATGAAAAGGCGAAATACATAAACTGCCCCTTTAAGTTGTCCTCAACGACCAGTCAGACACCTCAACTGACCCATTTATCATTTTAACACTTCTTCTCCGCTAAAGTACGCCCTCGTGAACCCTTCACGCTGACATGGCAAAGTGTGTGCTTTATACTTAATTCTAAGCGCGTGAAACCCTCAAAATTAAGATTTTTTTCTTTTAAATTTAACTTTATTTTATGTGGTTCCAATATATTTTATTTTTCACATATTAATTTCACTTTCTTCTCAAAATATTCTATTTCACCAAATTAGTAGTGTCTCTTCCTTCCGCCATTAATCTACCCCCTTTTCTTCAATCTTAAAAATAATGTAACAATCAATAACAATCACTACATAATAATAATTTCATTGGCCGGCCACAAAACTTTAATCCCATTTTCTGCAGCTTTTACTCATGGATTAGAGCTGCTGGGTCTTCATAGATTTTGTTCGCCGGAGAGAATGAAAAAACTGAAGAGTCGAACCCTGATCTTGAGTCAGAAACAATCACATTCTGGTTTATCATTTCGCCACACAAAATTTACCCTCCATATAGTGCAAATATATATTATATAAGTACTACTATACATAGCTGATGAATCACATTAAATAGACGGACCAAAAAATCACACGAAAAAAATGTAAAAAGAACCAAAGGAATTGGAGTTTGAAGAGAAAGAAATTGGAGAGACACAGAGTCAGAGAATTGAATAATTAAACTTCTCTGTTTCTGTGAGGGAGAGGAAAGCCCGCGATTTAGACCAAGTCAAGTGCATCAAGGACGAGGATGAAAAAGTGTTGTTGGACGAGGCACTTATTAGGAGAAGATGGCAGACATACTTCCATAAATTGTTGAATGATGAGGGGGTTAGACGCATTGTGCTAGGTGAGTTGGAGCACTCCGAGAGTCGGCAGGATTTTGGGTATTGTAGGCGGATTACGGTAGAGGAGGTAGAAAGGGCAATGCGTAAGATGAGCAGGGGCATAGCGACAGGGCCAGACAAAATCTCGGTGAAATTCTGGAAGAGTGCGGGGCGAGCAGGTTTAGAGTGGCTCACTGGGCTGTTTAATGTTATTTTTAAGACAAAGATGATGCCCGAAGAATGGACGTAGAGTACAATAGTTCTGCTTTACAAGAACAAGGGTTATATCCAAAACTGTAATAATTATAGGGATATCAAGTTGTTGAGTCACACTATGAAGGTTTGGGAGAGGGTGGTGGAGGCCAAGGTGAGGAGGTGCGTGTCTATTTTCGAGAATCAGTTTGGATTCATGCCGGGGCGTTTGATTACGGAAGCGATTCTTCTGATAAGGAGATTAGTGGAGCAGTATAGGGAGAGGAAGAAGGATTTGCATATGGTATTTATTGACCTTGAGAAAGCATACGATAAAGTTCCGAGGGAGGTCCTGTGGAGGTATTTTGAGGTTAGCGGTGTTCCAGTAGCGTGCATTAGTGTGATTAAGGATATGTATGATGATGTTAAGACTCGGGTGAGGACTGGGAGTGGTGGCTCGGAGCACTTCCCTGTGGTGATGGGGTCGCACCAGGGATCGACTCTTAGCCCATTTTTATTTACCTTGGTAATGGATGTATTGTCGCGTCACATCCAAGGGGAGGTACTTTGGTGCATGCTATTTGCCGATGATATAGTATTGATTGACGAGATGCGTAGCGGAGTAATGCGATGTTGGAGGTTTGGAGATAGACCTTGGAGTCTAAAGGTTTCAAACTGAGCAGAACCAAGATAGAATACTTGGCATGTAAGTTCAGTGATGGGACCCATGATCCAGACGTAGAGGTTAAGCTTGATTCTCAAGTTATCCTCAAATTTTAAGTATCCCGGGTCTATTATCCAGGGTAACGGGGAGATTGACGAAGATTTCGCGCTTAGCATTGGAGCGGGATGGATGAATTGAAGGCTCGCTTCCGGTATTTTGTATGATAGGAATGTGCTGCTAAGACTTAAGGGTAAGTTTTATAGGGTGGTGGTTCGACCGACTATGCTGTATGGGGCTAAGCGTTGGATAGTCAAGAACTCCTATGTGCAGAAGATGGGAGTAGCAGAGATGAGGATGTTGAGATAGATGTGTGGGTATACCAGGAGAGATAGGATTAATAATGAAAATATCCGAGACAGAGTGGGAGTAGCCTCCGTGGAGGACAAGATGGGGGAGTCGAGGCTGAGATGGTTCGGAAATGTTAAGAGAAGAAGCATTGATGCTCCAGTTAGGAGGTGTGAGAGGTTGGCCATGGAGAGTTTGAGAAGAGGTCGAGGTATGCCTAAGAAGTATTGGGGAGAGGTGATTAGACAGGACATGGCGCTGTTTCAACTCACTGAGGACATGACTCTTGATAGGAGAGTGTGGAGGTCGAGGATTAAGGTAGAGGGTTAGCAGGTAGTTTATAGTTGTTCACCGATAGTCTTAGTAGTATGCATATCCCTTCATATTTTTAGATTTTTATTATGTTATGTGGGATTGTTCGCCTCAGTTATTGTATTCCTTGTTGCTATTATTTGGTACCACTTATCCTTTATCTCTTCCCTTTTCTTTTATCTTCTATTTTTCTTCCTCCCTTGCTTTCCTCTTCTACTTGCCCTTCCTGAGCCGATGGTCTATTGAAAATAGACTCTCTACCTACATTAGGTACGGGTAAGGTCTGCGTACAAAATACCTTTCCCAAACCCCACTTATTGGGATCAAACTAGATTTTTTATTGTTGTTGTAGTTTTTTCTGTGTGTGTTTGACTGAAAGAGAAAGAAAATAGAGAAGCAAAGGGCCAAGAAAGAGAGAAGAGAGTGACAGAAGATTGTATGTAAGTCACATGGGAAGAAGAAAGGGTGAAGGACTGAATTTTCTGGCACCACTAAAGTTGTTGGGAAATACGTGATTTTTTTTTTTGGGGGGGGGGGGGGAGGTAAAGGAAGAAGATGAATTGGAAGAGGCGTTAGTGTCTTCAATGGGAATTGGAAGAGGCGTCAGTGTCTTCAATGGTTAAAAAAAGGGTTTTGGTTTTTTCATTTCTTTAATTTTTTTGTTAATTATGGTTGTCAATTTTTTTATTATAATATACATGTGTCATTCTTTAATTGGTTCATTTGATATGTCACTAGCGAGTGTTATTCACGCATATAGTTTGTCGGATTCGGATGTTCACGAAATACACTTAATAGCCACGTGAAGTGTTAAAATGATAAACGGGTCAGTTGAGGTGTCTGGTTGGTCGTTGAGGACAATTTAAAGGGGCCACTTATAAATTTCGCCTAATGAAAACATACATGTTAACCTATTGGTCAAAGCTCAGGTAATTTGACATTTGAGAAGCGAAAAATGATAAAAATAATTTGAGACGGAATGAGTAGCTTTTATTAAACAGGTTACTGAACTACAGCTCCCTCCTATCCATAATAAGTGACAATTTTACCTTTAGCACATTTATTAAGAAAATACTAATTCCTAGAGAAAAAAAGATATATTCACTAAATTAACCTTAATTAATTGTTATTTTGACGTATTGGAATATGTAAATAAGGGCAAATTTTGAAAAAATAAAAATAAATTGCTTCTTGATTAAGTAAATGAACACTTATTTTGAACCAAAATAAAAAGATAAAATGATCGTTTATTATACCGGAGAGAGTTTCAATTAATAGCCTGTTTGGCCAAGCTGCAAAAATCAACTTATTTTGAGAAGTGCTTTTTTTTAAAAGTGTTTTTTACAAAAGTACTTTTGGCAAGAAGTAGTTTGTGTTTGGCTAATTAGTTGAAAAGCACTTCTGAGCAACAATTATGTATAGGGTCAAATTTGGCCCTATACGTCTCTACATCGAAGGGTACGCCCAGTAAGTATACATCTCTATGCCGAAGGGTACGGCTCGGATGCAAGAACGAAGGAAACGACAGTTAGAACTCGGCGTCCTCTCTAGGAGGACGTCGACCACTTTTTGTATTTTTTTAATTAATTATTACTCCAAGGAAGTCCTTTACCTATATAAAAGGGATCTTCCCATTGTAATAGGGCATCAGTGTTATTCTTGAATAATTCAACTCTCTCATTTTTTCCTACTCTCCCTCTATCTCTATCTCCAACGAATATCTTCTCTTGAGCTCATAATACCATCTTACAATATCAGATCTATAATGATAACATCATTCTTACATCTCTGGGTCTATTATATTTTATTACGATTTACCCTTTCATATTTTTTGATTGTTTTCTAGCCTACAAAGTATATTCTTAACTTTTGAGTAAAATAATTTGGCGCCGTCTATGGGGATTTCGAGAATCAAAATCATAGTATCCACCTAGAGATTAACCAACTACCTTTCTCTACACCACACGAAAACAACAGATGGCCGAAAACAACAATAGATCGAAAGCTATAGTGGGTGTCACAACCAATCTTCTTGGTCCTCTCAATGAGGCCAGTGACGATGTCATTAAAAATGCAACCCCCAGCATCACACCAGGTGCAGAGATCTCATCTTCCCCATCTGAAGATCTGATGATCTTGCACGAAAAGGGAGCTTCCACGTCTGCTGCTAAAGAAGCACCCTCGGTGGTTAAAAAGCTACTGGAAGAGTGGCTAACAAGCACCCTAAGTGGCTTGGTTGAGAAATCACCACAAGGCAACATCAGGCGTGTACCGACAGTAAACACCACCGCTGCCATGGGCGAACCTGAGGTTACACAAGTAAATAACCAACCCACCGAGGCACAGATCAGCGATGGTACGCTAACAGCTATCCTAAAGAAGATGGAAGAAATGGAAAATGAAAACAAGGCACTCCGTGACCAAATGAAGGAACACCAGGAGAGGGTCGACAAGATCCCCGGAGCTCCCAAGTTTCTACCAAAACGCGACATGGGAAGGTTCGTAGAGCAACCATACACTGAAGAAGCTTCCCTTTACTCTATCCCGAAGACCTTCAGGATGTCTCCCTACTTGAGGGTGTACGACGGAACCACCGATCCCAAGGACCATCTGATCCACTACGTCACTTCTGTGAAGGGCAACGATCTATCAAAAGAGCAGGTATCGTCGGTACTGCTGAAGAATTTTGGCGAGACGTTGACAGGAGGGGCCTTGACATGGTACTCTCAGTTACCAGCTAAGGCAATATCAATATTCGAGGAAATGGCGGATAAGTTTGTCACCGCCCATGCGGGTTCAAAGAAAGCGGAAGCAAGGGTCAACGACACCTTCGCCATCAGAAAAACCACAGGAGAAGGGCTTAAGGACTTCCTAGCCAGGTTTAACGGGGTAAGGATGAGTCTGCCAAATGTATCGGAAGGTATGGCGGTCGCCGCTTTCCAGAACGGGCTAAGTAGGGACGGTTCGAGAGCGACCAAGAAGCTGCTGAGTCGCCTCATGAAATATCCCCCTACCACATGGGGGGAAATCCACAATACCTATTGCGCCGAGGTACGAGCGGACGAGGATGATCTCAATGGGCTAACTCAACGACTAACGGCGATGCACTCGGAAACAAGGAGAGATCGATGCAACGAAGGACGACGAGAACAACTCCCACGCCCCAATAGAGACCGACATCAGCCATACACTAGATCCTCCCATCCACCACCCAGACATACGGACGCGTTATAGTGACACATCGACCCACTCTGAAATGAAAGAGGTACGCCTCCCTTATTATCCGCACATAACTTTTGCGTGTCCCCTTCAGAAATAGTATACGCACTGGAGAAGCTAGGCACCAAGGTGCAGTGGCCGCAGAAGATGAAATAGGACCCTGCCACAAGGAAATCAAGCGTCATGTGTGAGTTCCATCAGGAACGGGGATACAAGACCAAAGACTGCATAGGCTTACGGCAAGAAGTGGTCAGAATGCTAAACCAGGGATACCTGAAGGAATTACTCAGCGACAAAGGGAAAATCAATTTTGCACGCGGACGGGAACAACCCCGCGAGCCGCCAAAGCCGCCTTCCCCAACACGAATGATAAACATGATCGTCGGAGGCGGCGACGACTCAATGATCAATCACGTCAAATTCGCCAACACACAGAGACTGAAGCGGACCATCGCCCATGAACGGTATGACGACTTCGAAGACAGTATCACCTTCGATAAGTCTGATGCCGACGGTTTGTCTTTCCCTCACTATGATGCTTTAGTTATTACTTTGCGTATCGCTGATACGGATGTTAAAAGAGTCATGATCGACGACGGAAGTGGCGCCTGTATTATCCACCCAAGGGTCCTTACACAAATGGAACTCGAGGATAGGGTAATACCACGCTGCATAACACTATCTGGTTTCAACAATGCAATGGAACGGACATCCGGAGAAATAACACTGCACGTCTTAGCGGGAGGAGCCATGCTGGAAACAACTTTCCACGTGATGAACCAAGAAACGGCATACAACGTCATCATAGGACGCCCGTGGATACACGCCATGCGAGCAGTTCCTTCAAGCCTTTACCAAGTGATCAAGTTCCCTACCCCATGGGGAGTATTCAGCATTAGGGGAGAACCACACACCGCCCAGGAATGCTACAAAATAACTCAAGATTGCGCCCACACCCAACAACTGAAGGGGGAGAGTGTGGAGGCATAGCAATTAGCCGTGTCGAGGACTAAAGCCGACCAGACAGCGGATGCCATTAGAGATCCCGACGTCGTAGAATCCAATAAAGTAACGGTCGAAGATCTCGACCCAGTCCAATTGGACAACACCGACCCAACAAAGAAAGCCTACATCGGCCACGGACTCGCCAACCCAAGTAAGTATCGTGAATTCCTGACTAACCATGTAGATTTATTTGCTTTCTCCCATTCAGATATGTCGGGGATCCCGCGAGACATTACCACCCACAAGCTGAACATCGATCCATTACATCCGCCCGTGCGGTAAATAAGAAGGAAATTCAATATCGCAATCAATGAAGCGGTCAACAAGGAAGTAGACAAACTGCTTGCCAACGGCTCCATCAGGGAATCAAAGTACCCCCAATGGGTCGCCAATGTCGTCATGGTCAAAAAGAAAAATGGGAAATAGAGAATGTGCGTAGATTTCATCGATCTGAACAAAGCGTGCCCGAAAGATTCATTCTCACTACCTCACATCGACCAATTGATCGACGCCACCACAAGACATGAGCTGTTGAGCTTCCTAGATGCCTATCCGGCTATAATCAAATCATGATGTCCGAAGAGGATTAGAAGAAGACGACTTTCATCACCCATCAAGGGACTTACTACTTCAAGGTAATGCCCTTCGGGCTCAAAAATGCAGGGGCTACGTACTAGAGACTGGTCACCAAGATGTTCAAAGATCAGCTCGATAAAACTATGGAAGTCTATATCAACGATATGCTAGTGAAGTTGACAAGAAAATAGGATCACATCAACCACCTGAAGGAAGCCTTCGAGATATTGAGGAGGTACGGGATGAAACTGAACCCCGAGAAATACGCCTTCGGTGTAGCCTCAGGGAAATTTTTAGGATTTCTCGTATCACAACGAGGTATCGAGGTCAACCCAGATCAGATCAAAGCGATAGACGCAATACCTGAAATGATGAACAACAAAAAACAGGTGCAAAAGCTGATGGGGCGAATAGCCGCCCTATCTAGATTCATTTTGCGATCCTTCGATAGATGCCACAAATTTTTCAGCGTACTGAGAAAGGACAATAGGTTACAGTGGAATGAGGAATGTGTCGAAGCCTTGAGAAAACTGAAATCGTATCTATCTTCGCCACCGCTGCTGGCCAAAGCAAATTCGGGCGAGTCCCTGCTGGTGTATTTGGCCGTATCCGAGGTCGCCGTCAGCGCAGTATTGGTTCGCGAGACCAAAGGTACGCAATCCCCTATTTACTATATTAGCAGAACCATAGTAGACGCCGAAACACGGTATCCACACCTTGAAAAATTAGCTCTGGCATTTGTCGTAGCTTCACGGAAGCTCAGACCCTATTTTCAATGCCACCCCATAAAAGTAGTGACAACCTTCTCCTTGAGAAGCGTCTTACATAAGCCTGACTTATCAGGAAGGCTCGCCAGATAGGACATAGAGCTCAGCGAGCACGATGTCACACCTCTTTTTGGCGCTACATCCACCCGCAAGGGTATAAGTAAAGGAGTTTTTCAAATTAAGGGACAATCGGAACGGAATTTAGTTATTAATTATTCAGAGTTGCCACTTGGGAGATTTCTGGTGTCCCAAGTCACCGGTTGAATCTCGAATCGAGGAATTTATTGACTCTGCGATCCAGAAATTCTAGTAAGGAATTTTGTTAACCCGGGAGAAGGTGTTAGGCATTCCCGGGTTCCGTGGTTCTAGCACGGTCGCTCAACTATTGTATTTGATTATCTGATTTCAAAACCTGTTCTACCTTATGCGCCTTTTATTAGTAACCTGCTTTTATAATATATTTATTTTTAATAAGAATTGCAACGTCGTGAAAATGTACCTCGAACCAAGTCGCACCAGTGCACCCGTGGCCTTTGATACGTTTCGACTTTGTTGAGATTTAGATTTGTATCACATAAATGTGCACCAGAATTTAGGAAGGTAATATTATTAAAATACGCGCCTAAATCAACTACGCGTTTATTATTTGGGGAAGACCATGAAATTCGCTAAACGGTCCATCCGAATTCTCAGCAAATGAATATAGTGTTTATTCGAGGGCCCCACAAATTTGTATTTTTGTTTGGCGAGGCTCATCTCATTTTTATTAAAGGCCACTCCTAAAGTGACTACGATTTTCTTAATTTGTTATTTCCTTAAGCTTTGATTTAAAATAATAGGCTTAATAAAGCCGGATTCAAACCATATGTATCAAATTGAACCTACTGGGCATCACCTTAATGTAAATGCATAAAAGAAAAAATGAAAGGAAAGGCCATGCCAAATTGCTCATGAAAACTTAGAAGAAACAATACACATTCACGTGCATT
>MU777498.1:8950-28857 GCA_026770625.1 Nicotiana glauca
TCAAATCACTTCCAATTAGCAGTACCATTTCCTTGATTACCTGAGGCTACCCGTTGCCTAAAAATTTTATGAACTTCTTTTCAAAACTGAACTGAAACCTCGCACACGCTAGTCTCGGTCCTCTACAACACACCGCATATACCATACCCTCCAAGGGTAACATGATAACTTTTATCTCCCTTCCGCGCCGCAGACATCGACGCACTCAACTAGTTAAGAACTTTCATTGATCCTACTTAGAAGAAAAATCATTACACGCTCCATGCTTCGCATACCCATAGAAAATATACTCATCTTCAATCCATGGTAAAACCCAACAAGAACATCTCTGCCAAGTCCATTTGTACAAGCTAAACTGCCAGGACTGAATCCTTCTGTCTGAACCAAGCTGAGCAAGCCGTCAAAACCCAAGAGCATTGCTGCCAAATGCCTGACAAAGCTCATTACCTCGAACACATACAAAGAATTAATCATACCCTCACCATGCCGATTCAGTCTATTGTCAAGCTATTCCATCAAAATAATACCAAAATTCCGAAATTGCCAAAACCCGTCCCTCGGGCCCACGTCTCGAAATTCAGAAATTTTTACACCAATAGATTCGTTATCTTCCCACGAGTTCATACATACCAAAAACTCAGAAATCCGACCTCAAATAGTGCATCAAAACCTCAATCATAGGTCTCCAATCCTAAACCCTAGTTTTCCCGAAATTTCACCCTTAATTTCCATAAATTCTAGCTCCAATCCATGAAATAATAACATAGGAATGAGTTTTAAGTCCAAAATCCTTACCTCAATGAAGCTCCCTTGAAATCCCTCTCTCATATCGCCGAAAAAGCTCCAAGGTCGAAGTAAAAAATGGTGAAATAACCCAAATTCGTGAAATGAAATAACTTATATTATTTGCCCTGGCCTTTCCGCATCTGCGGTCCAAAGCCCGCTTCTACAGTACAGCATTTGCGGCCAAACCACCGCTTCTGCAGTTTTTCACTTAAAGCCCAAAATCGCATATGCGATAGAACTTCCACATCTGCGGCTTCGAAGATGCGGCCATCTTGACCGCTTCTGCGATAACGGCTCGCAAGGCCCATTTCGCATTTGCGGCTTTCCCCCTCGCACCTGCGATCCCAATTGCACAGCTGCGAAAATACCAGAAGTAGAAAATCTGCAGCTACAATAAACATCTAATTCCTCCATTAAGCTCCCAAAATCACCCCAAAGCCCCCGGGACCTCAACCAAAAGCGCAAACATGTCCTAATACCTTATTCAAATTTGTTCCAATCATTAAAACACTTCAAACAACATCAAATCAACCAAAACACCTCGTATTCAAGCCTAAGTTTCTAAAAACTTCCGAATTCCGCTTTTGATCAAAAACCCAACCAAACCATGTCCGAATAACCTAAAATTTTGCACACACATCCAAAATGACATAACGAATTTACTGTAACTCTTGGAATTCCATTCCGACCCCTACATCAAAATCTCACCTACCAACCGAAAATCTTCAAAATATCAACTTCGCCAATTCAAGCCTAAATCTACCCTGAACCTTCAAACCCCATTGATCACACTCCTAAGTCACAAATCACCTTCCAAAGCTAACAGAACCATCGGAACTCACATCTGATCCCTCTAACACACAAGTCAACGTCTGATTGACTTTTCCAACTCAAGCCTTCTTAAAAGAGACTAAGTGTCTCAAACTTTATAAAAACCAATCCGGATTCAATCCGACCAACCCGATACCTCAAAACACAGATAACAAAACATAAAGAAGCAGAAATGGAGAAAATAGAGCGGTAAATCATGAGACAACTGGTCGGGTCGTCACATCGTCCCCAACTTAAACAAACATTCGTCCTCGAACGAGTCAAGAAACATACCTGAAGTATCAAACAGGTGGGGATATCTGCTCCGCATCTCCCGCTTGGTCTCTCAGGTAGCCTCCTTCATAGGCCGACCTCTCCACTGCACCTTCACCGAAGCTATATTCTTTGACCTCAACTTCCGAACTTGACGACCCAAAATAGCTATTGGCTCCACATCATAGGTCAAATAATCATCCAATTGAACCATGCTGAAATCTAGAACATATGATGGATCTCCAGTATACTTCCAGAACATAGAAAGATGGAACACCTGATGCACACTCGACAAGCTGGGTGGCAAAGCAAGCTCATAAGCCACCTCCCCAATCCTCCGAAGAACCTCAAAATGCCGAATGAACCGCGGACTCAACTTCCCTTTCTTCCCAAATCTCATAACACCCTTCATAGGCGAAACCTTCAATAGAACCTTCTCACCAACCATATACTACACATCTCGCACCTTCCTGTCATCATAACTCTTTTGCCTCGACTGCGATGTACGGAGCCTCTCCTTAATCACCTTCTCTAACGCATCATGCACCAAATCTGTCCCCAATAGCCTAGTCTCACCGGGCTCGAAACAACCAACAGGATATCTACACCGCCTCCCATACAAATCCTCACATAGAGCCATCTGAATACTCGACTAGTAGTTGTTGTTATAAGGAAACTCTGCAAGCGGTAGAAACTGATCCCATGACCCTCCGAAATCAATGACACAAGCACGCAACATATCCTCTAATATCTGAATAGTACTCTCGGACTGCCCGTCCGTCTGAGGATGAAAAGATGTGCTCAACTCAACATGAGTACCCAACTCTCGTTGTACAGACCTCTAAAACTGCAAGGTAAACTGAGTGCCCCTATCTAAAATGATGGAAACTGGGACACCATGCAAACGAACAATCTCCCAGATATAGATCTCTGCCAACTGCTCTGAAGAATAAGTAGGACAAATAGGAATAAAGTGCGCGGACTTGGTCAATCAATCCACAATCACCCAAATAGCATTGAACTTCTTCAAAGTCCATGGAAGTCCAACAACAAAGTCCATAGTAATCCTCTCCCACTTCCACTCTAGAATATACATCCGCTGTAGCAAGCCACTCGATCTCTGATGCTCATATTTCACCTGCTGACAATTGAGACACCGAGCTACAAATCCTATAATGTCTCTCTTCATTCTCCTCCACCAATAGTGCTGCATCAAATCCTGATACATCTTCGCGGCACCCGGATGAATGAAAACCGCGAGCTATGGGCCTCCTCTAGAATCAACTCACGAAGCCCATCCATGTTAGGCACACAAATCCGGCCCTGCATCCTCAACACCCCATCATCACCAATGGTCACATCTCTGGCATCATCATGCTAAACTCTCTCCCTAAGGACAAGTAAATGCGGATCATCATACTGGCACTCTCTGATACAATCATATAAAGAAGACCGAGAAACTACACAAGCCAATACCCGACTAGGCTCCGAAATATCCAACCCGACGAACCGATTGGCCAAGGCCTGAACCTCCATGCAAGAGGTCTCACCCCAACTGGAATATATGCCAAACTCCCCATACTTAATGCCTTTCGGCTCAAAGCATCGGCCACCACTTTGGAAATCCTCGGATAGTACAATATAGTGATGTCATAATCCTTAAGCAACTCTAACCATCCCTGCTGCCTCAAATTAAGGTCCTTTTACTTGAACAAATACTGAAGACTACGATGATCAGTGAACACCTCAGAAGATACGCCATACAAGTAATGCCTCCAAATCTTCAATGCGTGAACTATGGCAACCAACTCCAAATCATGAACAAGGTAGTTCTTCTCATGAGGCTTCAAATGACGAGAAGCATAAGCAATAACTCTACCATCCTGCATCAACACACAGCCAATCCCTACTCTTGAAGCATCAAAATACATGGTATATGAACCTGAAGCTGATGGAAAAACCAACATCGGAGTTGTGGTCAAAGCTGTCTTGAGCTTCTGAAAGCTCTCCTCATACTCGTCCGACCATACAAATGAAGCACCCTTCTGAGTCAACTTGGTCAAGGGCGATGCGATCGATGAGAATCCCTGAACAAACCAGCGATAATAGCCTGCCAAACCAAGAAAACTACGAATCTCAGTAGCTGATGATGGTCTGGGCCAACTCTGAACTGCTTTTATCTTCTTTGGGTCAACCTGAATACCTTCATTGGACACCACGTGTCCCAAGAATGCCACTGACCCGAGCCAGAACTCACACTTGAGAACTTTGCATAAAGATTCTCCTCCCTCAATTTCTGAAACACAACCCTCAAATACTCCGCGTGCTCCTCCTCGCTACACGATTATACCAGAATATCGTCAATGAAGGCTATGACAAACGAGTCAAAATAAGGCCGGAATACGCTGTTCATCAAGTGCACGAATGCTGCTAGGGCATTGGTCAGCCCAAAAGACATAACCGGGAAATCATAATGACTGTAAATGGTCCTGATGGCCGTCTTAAGAATATCTGAATCCCTGATCTTCAACTGGTGATAAGTGATAACCTGAACGGAGATCAATCTTGGAGAACACCGTCTCTCTCTGAAGCTGGTCTAATAAATCATTAATGCGAGGCAAAGGATACTTATTCTTAATTGTTATGCTATTCAATTGCCTATAATCGATGCACATACTCATAGTGCCATCCTTCTTCTTCACAAACAGAACCGGCGCACCCCAAGGTGATACGCTAGGTCGACTGAACCCCTTATCAAGGAGTTCCTGAAGCTGCTGTTTTAACTCCTTCAACTCCGCTGGTGTCATACGATACGGTGGAATAGAAATAGGGTGAGTGCCCGGCACCAGGTCAATACCAAAATCAATATCCTTGTCCGGTGGCATGCCCGAAGGGTCTACAGAAAAAATATCAGGGAAATCCCTCACAACTGGAATAGAATCAATACTGGGAGTCTCAGCTCCGACATCCCTTACAAAGGCAAGATACAAAAGACAACCGTTACCAACCATACGCTGGGCCTCAAGAAAGAGATCACTCTACTAGGAACATAATCAGTCATACCTCGCCACTCGATTCGTGGCACACCCGGTATAGCCAATGTGACTGTCTTAGCGTGGCAGTCCAGAATAGCGCGACACGGTGATAACCAATGCATGCCCAAAATAACATCGAAACCCTCCATGCTCATTAATAATAAATCAACTCGGGTCTCCGGACCCCCAATAGTCACCACACATGACCGGTACACACGGTATACAACAACAGTATCGCCCACCTGGGTAGATACAATAACAGGTAAGCAAGAATCTCACGGGGCGTGCCCAAATAACGAGCAAAGTATGATGACGCATAAGAAAAGGTGGATTCGGGATCAAATAACACAGATGCATCTCTATGGCAGACTAAAACAATACTTGTAATAACAACATCTGAAGCAACAACATCGGCCTGCCTGGGAGAGCATAAAAACGGGCCTGACCGCCCTCTGATCAACCTCCCTCTCTAGGGAGACCCCTGGCTGACTGACCTTTACCCCTAGCTGGTTGGGCGGGTGGTGAAGTAATTGGAGCAGAAGTTGAGGGTTGTCCCCTCTGCTGAGACTGACCATCATGAAGACGACGACACTGCCTCCTCATATGCCCAAACTCTCAGCACTCATAGCAACTCCTCGGTGTTGGAGATAGGGACTGAAGGGAACCCTTGGCACCGGAATGACAAGTAGAAGGACCTGGCATGGAGGAACCCTAGACCTACGGAGCACGAGACAAGCTCTGAGATGGAAGGGCACTAAGTGATGAGTGGCCCTAATGAGAACTGTGAAAACCATGACAAAATGATGCCCCACAATAACCTGGGCGAGCCGAATGTGCCTGCCTGAATGAACGGCCCCTGCCTGTTGGAACTGGCCCCTCAAAGGAGCACCACTAAAGCTACCAGATCCCCGAGGCCTTTTGGCCTCCCTCTCCTATCGTTCCTGTCGGCGAACCAACACAATCTCACGGGCCATATCAACAACCTCCTCAAATGTAGCACCTGTCACTCTCTCCCTATTCATAAGAATCCAAAGCTGATATGTGAGGCCATAAACAAACCTGCTAATCCTCTCTCGATCTGTGGGAACCAACAAAACCATATGATGGGCTAACTTAGAGAACAGCATCTCATACTGCGTCATAGTCACCTCTCCCTAACGCAACTGCTCAAACTGCCTACGCAGCTCCTCTCGGCGCGACTGTGGCACATACTTCTCCAGGAAGAGAATGGAAAACTGCTCCCAAGTAAGGGGCGCTGCACCAACAGGCCTACGCCTCTCACCAGGTGAAGGCAGCCCCAGAAAACTGAAAGGTGGTGAATGCCACACCACTGGTCTCTAGAATCCCCGCTATACAAAGCATCCTTTGGCACTTATCCAAGAAGCCTTGGGCATCCTCTCCCTCTGCACCGCTGAAGGTCAGAGGCTGGAATCTATCAAACCTCTCAAGTCGACGTTGATCATCGTCCGGCATAACTGGTACTACAAACTCCTGAGCTGGTGCAACCGGATGGGCTGGAGGTGCCCCCGTTGTCGGGTTCCCCACACAACCTGCTCAGGTGTGCGAGCAACATGGGTCTGGATGCCTCCCCCGATCAGAGAAGTAGCTGCGACCGTAGTAGCTGAGACCGCCTGAGCCAAATCGGTACACACTGATAAGATCCGAGCTAAAGCCTTTTAAAGGTCTGGAATCACAATAAGCACAGTTGGTGCCTGAGCTGGTGTTGTTGTAGCATCCACAACTGAGACCTGATCCGGAACTGGGGCAGCTGGTGGATCTGCAGGTGCTACTCTTGCTGATCTGCCCCTGCCACGGCCTCGACCGCGACCTCGGCCTCTGGTGGCCCCAACTGGTGGTACTGGTGGTCGTACATCCTGCCCGATAGCACGTGTCCTCACCATTTGTGAGAGAATGGAATAATTAGAAGTTTAGTACTCGGATCAACAAATTCGCACGACAAGAATTTCAAGAATATGAAGTCTTTCCTAAAGGTTTTGCAGCCTCTCAAGGATAAATACAGACGTCTCCGTACCGATACACAAGACTCTACTAAGCCGCCCCATGACTCGCGAGACCTATGTAACCTAGGCTCTGATGCCAACTTGTCATGATCCCAAATACCTATCATGATGGCGCCTATCACATTACTAGGCAAGCCAGCTAAACAATTAACCACACCCCTTTTCCTTTTACATTAAGCCATTTCTACTCAGATTTTAAATATCATACTTTTCATAATAAGCGTTTAAAACAACATATAAGTATGCGGAAGTCAATAAAACATGTCTACACAGCCCCACAAATCTGGTGTCACGAGTCTAAAGCATGTAGTACAATTCTGAATACCTACTACATCAATAGTCTAGAAAATGCGGAAAAGATAACAAGATAGAGGGGAGAAACAAGGTTGCGGATGCCTTGCAGCTACTTGGAAATCTCCGTCAACACACTGAATTAGCTAAACAACCCTCATTCAGCCGCTCGAGCACCCGGATCTAAACACAAAGTGCTTGGAGTAATGTGAGTATGCCAACTCAGTAAGTAACTAAAGTAAATAAGTACTTAAAGCAGTGACGAGCAGTTCAAAAAGCATGTAACTGAATAATCATAGGATAACAGATCAACTTTACAGTTTAAAACCGTTTTCGTCAAAGAATCAGCTTTTCTAGTGTAAAACATTTGAAATATGATACTTAACAATATTTCCAACGGAGGCTTATTTAAAAGAAGAGTGAAATCAGTGAAAACAACATAACTGGGCCCTTCGGACAAGAAATAATTCAAAATACGGCCTCTCGGGCAGCCTCTCAGTCACTAGTGACTCAAACCTCGTCACTCAGCCTCACAACATCTCATAATAATATAAATCATAATAACCGCTGCGGCGTGCAGCCCGATCCATATAAGTATAGTCGACTACGCTCACTGGGGGTATGCAGACTCCGGAAGGGCTCCTATAGACCAAGCGTCATATCGCTGTGGCGCGCAGCTCTCTCTCTCTCTCTCTATATATATATATATCGATGCGGCGTGTAGCCCGATCCATATAAATATCGCTGCGGCATGCATCCCGATCCATAATTCACATATATATAAATATCCACACACCTAGGTCCTCAATATCTCTCAGTTATTAACCTCACAGCCTCTCGGGCACAAAAGTAAAAACTAGGGAACTCAGTCCAAATAGTTCTCTCTTTTAGAAATGAAAAAAATAAACTAGTTTTAGACATTTAATAGGAAAAATATGACTGAGGATATGCTTTTAGCAAGTAAAGTGGGGAAAACAGTCAAAATGCCCCTAAGGGTTTCTACAGGTCGGCACAAGGCCCCAAATATGGCATACAGCCTAAAATACAGTATAATATCCAAAATAAGGAACAACATAATTTTTCCAAACCAAATAAGCGGCTTAATAGTCGCTACGGGATGGACCAAGTCACAATCCCTACCGGTACACGCCCACACGCTCGTCACCTACCATGTGCGTCACCGTGTTTATCAAAACAAGTCAAATATCGGGGTTCTGTACCCTCAGTTCCAGATTTACAATGGTTACTTACCTCAAACCGGTAAAAATACTACTCCGTGATGCCTTTGCCCCTCGAATCGGTCTCCACTCGCGTCGAATCTATCCAAAATCAGAACGAGGAGGTCAAAACATGCTAAGGGAACGAAGCCCAAGCGAAAACAATCAAAATAATACCAAAATTCCGAAATTACCAAAACCCGTCCTCCGGGCCCACGTCTCGAAATTCAGAAATTTTTACACCAATAGATTACTTATATTGCCACGAGTTCATACATATCAAAAACTCAGAATCCGACCTCAAATGGCCCATCAAAACCTCAATCATAGGTCTCCAATCCTAAACCCTAGTTTCCCCTAAATTTCACCCTTAATTTCCATAAATTCTAGCTCCAATCCATGAAATAATAGCATAGGAATGAGTTTTAAGTCCAAAATCCTTACCTCAATGAAGCTCCCTTGAAATCCCTCTCTCGAATCGCCCAAAAAGCTCCAAGGCCAAAGTCTAAAATGGTGAAATAACCCAAATTCGCGAAATAAAATAACTTATATTATCTGCCCAGGACTTTCCGCATCTGGGTCCAAAGCCCGCTTCGGCGGTGCCGCATTTGCGGCCAAACCACCGCTTCTGCGGTTTTTCACTTAAGGCCCAAAATCGCATTTGCGATAGAACTTCCGCATTTGCGGCTTCACAGATGCGGCCATTTTGACCGCTTCTGCGATAACTACTCGCCAAACCCATTTCGCATCTGCGGCTTTCCCCCTCGCATCTGCGGTCCCAATTCTGCAGGTGCGGAAATACTAGAAGTAGAAAATCTGCAGCTACAATAAACATCTAACTCCTCCGTTAAGCACCCGAAATCACCCCGAGGCCCCCGGGGGCTCAACCAAAAGCGCAAACATGTCCTAATACCTTATTCAAACTTGTTTCAATCATCAAAACACTTCAAACAACAACAAATCAACCAAAACACCTCGGATTCAAGCCTAAGTTTCTAAAAATTTCCGAATTTCGCTTTTGATAAAAAAAACCAACCAAACCACGTTCAAATAACTTGAAATTTTGCACACACATCCAAAATGATATAACGAAGCTACTGCAACTCTTGAAATTCCATTCCGACCCCTACATCAAAATCTCACATACCGACCGGAAATCGCCAAAATATCAACTTCGCCAATTCAAGCCTAAATCTACCCCGAACCTCCAAAACCCATTCCGATCACACTTCTAAGTCACAAATCACCTCCCGAAGCTAATCGAACCGTCGGAACTCACATCCGAGCCCTATGACACACAAGTCAACATACGGTTGACTTTTTCAACTCAAGTCTTCTTCTTAAAAGAGACTAAGTTTCTCAAAATTCACCAAAATCAATCCGGATTCAATTCGATACCTCAAAACACAGATAACAAAACATAAAGAAGCAGAAATGGGGGAAACAGAGCGGTAACTCATGAGACGACTGGACGGGTCGTTACACTATGATAAGTTAATAATAATTTGATGCAAATATCGAATGCACCTAGTCTTACCTTGATCAGATCCGATCAAGTTTATATTTAGGTTAGTCGGACCAATAAACAATAAATATTATACTCTTATACTATGCAGAAAGTTAATCAATAATCTCTCCGTTTCAATTTATATAAACCTATTTGATTGAGCTTCGAGTTTAAGGAACAATAGATTTTTTTATAATTTATGATGTAAAATGAGCTATATTCTATATATAATAAGGGAGAATCAAAGGACTTTTGTAGTCCTCGCATACATTTCCAAAAAAATTATAAACTTTTCACTTAATTATTTTTATGTCCTGATCTTACTTTTAATGTCAAATTTACTTTTTGTTTTATGGTTTACAACTTGCCATATCATTTAATGTCTTAGTAACACGTATGAGTTTGATGCAACAGTAGGCCCTATTGAATTTGTAATTTACACGTTAAGCAAGGTTAAATGCTATTATGATGAATGGACCCCACGTTACTATTAATGATTATTATCATCTTACATCCAACTCTCATATAGACAGCTACCCTTATTAAATATTACACTAATTATGTAATTTTAAAGTGTGTTACATATTCTTTTCTCTTGATTTAATAATGTTTAGAAGCAAGTAAATATTTTTTGGCTTAATATTCTATTTATATTAAGGGGCAATAGAACTTGTTTTTCCGTCCTCACATTCAAGTTTTCAAAACCATTGCCCTTAAAGTTGCTACTTTTTACTCTATCAGTTTTGTAGGTGTTGAGTTAACAATACCACTTTTAAGTCTATTTTGTAATTCTATGGTTTCTTATAGGAGATAGTACATAGTATCTTTCTACAATCACTTCTCGCCTTACACTAACATTCAAATGGAGTCATGGTTGCATCTTAACTAAAATGTTTGGTCTTATAATTCGAATTGTTGAAGTACTATAGCTTTATGTTCCTTTTACCTTTACAAATTAAAGAAATACATGTAAGCATCCAAACTCTTATTTATCAATCTTCATAATTTTATCGCTAAATTGGCAAAAACGCATCCCTTAAAAGTAAAAAGGATCAAATACTAACAAGATGAGTAAAACATATTAAGCCTAATATTTTTAAACTCTTTTGGCGTGTGGGCATTTATATATATATATATATATATATATATATATATATATATATATTGTTATAAGTGGATTATAGGAACTTAAGTAATGTTATTTCCAGTTTCTTTGTGTGTTGATAAGAGTTCTAAGAAAATCTCTTAAATATGATACATGGTATATCAATTCGGGATTCACAAGGAATACCATACTGAAAACGGGCTGGTGTATTTAAGATTTATCTTGATTATAATTTGAGTATGCTCGATTATTTTTTATCGGGAGAAATACGATAATTGGTGAAACTTAAACATAATACAAATTATTTTTTTAATCATATGTATTACGTTTTGATCTTGAGTTTGGGTCTGGGTTCAGTACAGGCTTACAACAACTAGTATATATATATATATATATATTATAATTAGTATTTTCCAATATGAAAAGGGATATTTTTTTTTTTTGGTACGAACTACGGATCGTGAAAAATAAGAGGCAATGTAAAACATGGTACGTCACATTCAAGTAAACAAGATGCTCAAGCCGAACGACGTCACTTTTGCTGGACGATTATCGAATCACAGTTGGTATCAGTTATCGACTGTAGATACGACACTATAATAGCTAGAGTTCTCCATTTCCTGCAGGCTAGAGCATAGCTATTAGCTAGTTCTGTAAGTTCAGCACAAGGAACTCCTCTAGGGTTTAAGGGACCCCGATACTCGAACCCCTTTATCTCCAATCCCTCAAAAAGTTTTAGGGTTTAAGAAATAGCTGAAGTCAATAATCTGATGGATAGGCACAGAGGAGGAGAGAGGTATGTGAATAGCAACAACAATTCAGACCAATTTCATTATAAGCAGCAGCACTCAAGAGGGGGTCCCCCATCTTCTAGAACTAATTTCTCTGATGGTTCCATGAACCCTCACCCTCAACATCATCGTCGAAGCCCTAATGCTTATCGTGGGCCCCACCGGCCCGCTTTCGATAGCCCTCCTCGCTACCCTCCTACTGATGCGGTTGTTGTTGGTACTGGTGGTGGTGGGGTTGATTCTGAAAGGTTCCATTCGAATTACCAGATGCCGCCACCGCCTCCTCCACTTTCGGGCCAAAAGCGGGGTTATCCGTTTTCTTCCGATACAAGTGGGTCTCCAGGTAATTTTTTTTTGTTTTCCTTATTCCCGAGTGTAATTTTAACATGAATTATTTTGTATTGGTACGAAATGGACATGAGTATAGCGGAATGGAATATAAAGGATTTTCTGTGGTGGAGGCAAACTGATTTAGGCGTAGTTAATTGATTGATGGACGGGTACATCTGAAATTCCAATTAATTATTAGGAGTATTAGTTTTAACTTTTTGGGGTTTCATGAACAATTATCTTGCTACTGTGGGTGCACTTTCATTTTTTTTCTTTTGTGCTAAAAGAAAATAAGTTAAGTCCCATTTTATTGAATTTCACTGCGCACGCTCGAAGGGGATAATTACTGATATGCTCTTCATGATATTGGTAGCTAAGGGCCTTAAGGCTTACAAAAACCTTAAAAAAACGATATTGGTATTTTAAGGCATTATGGCTGAGGTTAGGGTCTGTACCTTTTATCTTGTACTTTATTGGGTTACTGTCAATGTTTTTGTACATGTTAAATTCCTATGGTGTAGCCTTCAGTTTCTAGGAACTATAGAAGGAGCATTGTTCACGATGAATGAATAGCCAAGTTTAACTAATTTAACTAATTCTCTAACCTTCTTACCGGTCCTCTACCAGTTTGTCATTATGGTGTCTTACGACTCCTTAAACACAGAAAATGTCTTGCTTCTCTAAGTTAAAGCCAAATTAGAGCCCCTAGGGCCTTGGCCTAGTGATAAGAGTGCAGTGCGTGATGCGCAGGTTAGGCATACATGACTCGTTCGGATCCAGATTAAAGCCTGGTACTTAAGTGGAGAAGGGTAGAGGAGCGGGCCAATTGGCGAGGATTTCTCGGTTATATGAGTAGATGTGGCTTGTGTAAGTGGGCTTTAGAATGGTCATCTAAGCCAAGAATGTGCTTTGCATGGTGAGCCAACATTATTTAGTGTGCCCTAACACCTCGAGCCTGAAGGGTATTCTATGTTTCTTAGAAATAGCTCTCAAACCGTTATATTATTCAAATGTATCTTCTATACGTTCTAAATTTCAGGCCTCTTGATATTTTAATAGGAAATCCTTTGTGTATACTGTGGTAGTTACGTGTAGGCATACTTTATCAAGGTTGCATGTAGGCATATTGTTGATCAACAGTGGGTGACTCAGCGTCTCAACTAGAACCATTTACACATCTGATATGTATATTTTTGACATTAGTTGGTGTTTATTAATGAAATCTGTTGACTAAAGAGCAAAGGTGTATTGCTTGGTCAATGTAATGTAGATTCTGTGTTCCATTAAGGGAGTTCTTTGACGCTTGCTGTTCTTTTAGTAGTATATAACTAACACCTGATAGGTTCTTTAACTGTTCCTTCTAATTGTCTTTTTTCCCTCTCTTTGTTGTGTTGGTTTATGCGTTGTGCTTGCTGACTTCAATTTTCTTTTGAGTGTTTCACAACTTCCATTAATTTTTTTTTTGATGTATTCACTGTTATCCATATCTTTAGACGGAGTTGACGAAGGTGGTTTTGCCAAACTTTTTGTGGGATCTGTCCCAAGAACAGCAACTGAAGAAGATGTAAGTCCTTGTTAATGCTTAAATCTGGCATTTGTTTTATTTTCCCTCTTAGTTGTTAGTAATCATAGTGACTCTAGCATTTAGGATTCTGGTTCCTGCTGCTCTATATGCTTCTCCTGATCATGCACCTCACATTCTCTACCATTTTTCTCTATGTTTGCCTCTTATATCTAAAAAAATGGAAAGGGACTCAGGTTAGTTTTTGTGTCAGCAAACAATTGACCTTGATATCCTGTCAAAGAAGGAAGAATAGACTAATGTTTTGATGGGTACGCAATTAGTTGGTATTCAGATCGACAGATACTTGCGGCTGATGTCGTTTCTCTTATCAGAAGTAGTTAAGCAGAGCATTTTCTGAGCAATTGTCCCGTTTGTGTCAAGGCACTTACTGTAACTTTGCTTTCCATGACCTGTGAGCTCTTGATATTTTTCCTTTTGACTTCTAGACAATGATGCATATTATTTGCCAATATTGCTGCCGGTCCCATCTTTTTTCAATTCAACCTGTATCATTTGAGCATGTGTTTGGTATTCTTCTCAACTCTCAGTCCATTTAGTTTATATGTTTGTTTCATGTCAGATTCGACCTTTGTTTGAGGAACAAGGACGAGTGCTCGAGGTTGCTTTCATCAGGGATAAGAGAACGGGCCAACAACAAGGTATGTATTGTTAGAATTTGTTGCAAATTTTCTTTCGGATATACACGTCTCTTTTCAGGACCTTTGAGGGCTGAAGGAGCAGTATAAGCTCATGTTTGATGTCAGTTAGTTTTCCACAATTGTCTGGATGCCCATTGATTGCAACTGTCTTTTGCGTTCATCCTGTCAATCAAGCAGAAGACAAGAATAAAACTTGTGAATCAACCTTTCTGTGGCAGTAGACAATAGTGGAGAGAGGTTCTTATTTTGTACAGCAGGTGTCAGTTGGACAAATTAGAGAGTTTGATTATTGTATTAGGTTATGTGAGTGTAACTGTCTGCTGTGTTTAGCTTTGTGGAATCTCTAGATGTACAGCACTTGAAATGACTGACATTTGGATTATTTCCAAGTGATGTGACCAACTTCTATTGCATTGGAGTAGTAATATGATTTCTTCAGTAGATGTGTGGAAATTGGTCATGGTGGTGCTTGCTTGTCTCTACAGTAATTTAATTTGGAATGTTTTGTGGATGTGAAGCTGGATCATGAAATAGAGATGGTAGTTGACGAGTTCAACTGGATGTTTGCCAAATCTCCTTTAGAAGTGATGTGATGAGATTGCGAACTATTTGTTGGTAAATTGTCCTACTAATTAGCAGTGCAATATCATCTACTTTTCACTTTCGGCCAGTGACTGACTTATTGGAGCTTTTCCGATCTCATCTGAAGCTTATCTTTTCACCGTGGTTGATGTATGACAGCAAACAACAGAGTAAATAAATTGGCTTTTTCATTAGAGTGTTTTGGCTGACAGGGCTTCTAGATGCTGATTTGAGATAATAGTGAAATCGTCCTATATGCAATGTGTATTTAGACGTTTGTGTTCTCTCTTCTTCATTCATATCCTGGTCAAGAATGCGTATGGTTGATTATAAATGCTTTAGTTAACAACTCCTCGACATGTGTGTGGGCTTAACATTTGCAACGTGCGGTGCGTGGTTAATGACTACTGATATTGGATATGTATGCCTGGTGGTAGATGCGTGGCTGCCATGTCATCGCCATTTTCTATTTTCTGGTGCAATGTTGTGTATTTGAATGTATCCCCAGGTTTTTTCAAATATTTACCAGGATGGATGTGATGTCTAGTGTATTAATATTCCATCTTCAGTTCATTATGTTGCTTATTGGAGAATTGTGAAGTATATGCAATTTTTACCCCGCTGTGAGTGAACTCTTCAGTGAATGCTTCTTAGTGTGTGTTTGATGATGTTCTCGTGTGAATGAGGTTCCTGTGATAATGGTTCAATAGATGGCATTTTAATTTTTTGGAAGTGATTATTATTTAATAGAATCCTTTTGGTGTGGTTGGTTTTGAGATTTGGCCTCATGGTCAACAATAGTTGTCAGAAGTGATGGTGGTTGTTCAATGATAAAATGCATCCGAGCGTCGTATGCCACGTGTAAATTCTAGATTTTCTTCCATTACAGGATTGTACACCCTTATAGAACAATATGGTTGTACAAACTGCTTTTCCTGTGTGGTGGCATGGTTGAATTATGATTTAAGTACCTTTTTTGGATATGGATGTGTAATTTTCTTGATGAATTTCATCATCAATACAACTTGCTTTAGCAATTTCCTCATGTGTTGTACTAGTTTATCCGCGGTTTGCTTCGTCCTACAAGTGTTATTGGATGTGTATTAATTGCGATCTCCAAGGGAAAAGGCCTCTATTATTCTTTTCCATTACCAAAACCCATGGGGTTGCTTAGAGTATGGCTTCATTGAGTTCTATCAAACAACAGATTATTCTGGCTGCACGGGACGGTCATATCCTGTTGTATAAACATCGGTAGTAGGCGTATGATTTGGACCCTGAGAGTTGTTGAATGTCAATTCTGCCAATATATCATCACTATCCTGCCTCAAAAGGTGGCTAGAGTTAATTTGACAGAGCAGTTGCATGAATGATGTGGTTGGTCAAATCTGCATTGCTTGAGAACAGTTTCACCACTAAAGACTCCAGGGACTGTTTAGAAACTATTTTAGGAAAAGAGACATAGTGATTTGAACGGTGTTTGATGCCTGTCAATCTGACTAAAATCAGGGAAGTACCAGTTTTTAATTTAAGGTATCTTACAGTTAAAAGTGGTGCTGAAGAGTTAATGTGATTTCCCTTTTGAATGTGTTGCCAAGTTGCTTCACATCTGAGTTAGGGAACTGATTTTCAGTGATGGGGTTCTCGCCTTGGTTTCTCTTCGTGTTTTGCATCTTGACGTTACTTTCAGTGTCTGGTTCTTGGTCTTTGACGTGGTTCCAAATTTCTGGCTATTATTCACTTCTTTATAGATGTTTGTTCTTCATCAGGCTATGATTGTTATTTGGTTGAATGGTTTTGGCGATATATTGCATACTTTGTCCTGATATATGCATTCTTTGATTGTACTACAAATTTTACAGGTATTGTATGGTTAGCCTCATTCATGTTGTCTGATTAAGTGGAAGAACGCTCGCTTGGAGCATTTTTATTTGTACTAATTTTGTGCTATGTAGTTTTCTATTTATCAAACAAATGATGTCCTCAGTTACAAGAGTTATTCTGTTTCTCCACCTTAGTTATTAATTTTGTAGTTCTGAGATGTCACTTGTTCTTTTGTTGCAAACCTTAAGCACCCTTATTTTATTTCGATCTTTATGTTTTTATGAAGCGATGTTCAGAGATATAATGAAAATTAATTACAAGCTTCAGTGCCGTGGTTAATCAATAGCTCTATCGATCTACAGAGTGTATTTGGTTATTTTAACTTCTCAAATGTTTTGGGAGAATAACGCGTTTTCACTTCTCCTCTTCTACAATTTAGTCTTTGTGTGACGAACTGAAAGAAAAGAATGCCCGAACAATGTTACGATTGCAGGATATATTATTCCCTCAAGCCTTTGGTTTAAATAAAATAAAGGGATTACCTCCACCTAGCGTCCAATGTCTGGATTCTTCTCTTAGACTGGCCATACAGGGGGTGCCATAGCTTTAAACTTTTTTTTGAGGTGAGAATTGTTGAGTTTTTTATTGCCACGCGAAGATTCCATTTTCCTTCGACCTGATTTTTCGAAATGGGATTCTGGGAAGGTTGAGTTCAGTAACTCAGTTCAGTGGCCAAGAGGTTGAGAGGAAGAGGTACTGTCATGATTGTCTTCGGAATAGTCAAATATTGTAAAGCCATAGGGCTTCAAATGGTCTTATATGGGGGTTTAGGAAGTGAATGACTTTGATTGGATCTCGTATCTGCGGAAAGAGATTCCTACTCATTTGGGTGGTGTGTTTTGCTGACTTTACAGAGCAGCACGTATGCCTCACTGTTGATGGGATGAATGAATCTCATATATGCGTGTTGAAGCCCGACACCTTCTGGGCTTATAACTGGCCTATTACTTTTGCTTATCACCAAGAAAAGATGGCTTGATGTGGTGAACCCCATGATTATATTAGTCACTTATTACCCCTTTCCTATCCCTTAAGCCCCCATTAGGTGCACTTCTAGTGTATTATGCTGCTGAATGATGTACTCTTCTTTGCTGGTGTGTACTTGCTGGTGAAGGTTGTGGAATTTGATAAAATCAGGATGTAAACTTTTGACTTCTGCAGGATGTTGTTTTATTAAGTATGGTACTTCAGCTGAAGCTGATAGAGCTATAAGAGCATTACACAATCAATATACTTTGCCTGGGGTAAATTCTTCTACCGAGTTACTTTAAGATTCTTGGCTCGGTTTTCAGTTCTTAATTCATCTGTGTATTTACCAGGGAATTGGTCCTATTCAAGTCAGATATGCGGATGGTGAACGTGAACGCCTTGGTAAAATTTTTACTCTTTCTTTTTATTGAGTTACCTCAGCTTTTTATTTCATATAGTATTTTGTTTGAGTTGGTTGAAAAGGGACTTTATCCATCCTTATTAGTTTGTTACTCATTTTGATTCTATCTGTTGGTAGGTGCAGTTGAGTACAAGTTATTTGTTGGGTCACTGAACAAACAAGCTACAGAGAAGGAAGTTGAAGAAGTACGGCCATGCATTACCTAGATATTCTTTCTTTTCCATGTTTCTTTTTATGATTGGTAATTCAACTCTTGCATTACTATCTATTAATGCTCATAAGGACTCAACAAGTCGAAACTCGTGCCTTGTATCTTCAAATCCCCAAATAATTTTCATTACATGCATCAATATTATACTAAAAGCATGAAGCCCCTTAGGAAAATATCGTTCGCCTTTTTGTCCTTTAAAATTTGATTTCACACTAGATAAAAGTCATTTAGTTTATTTCTAATATGTAGGAATAGATGTTTAATTATTTTCCTAACAACAACAACAACAACATACCCATTATAATCCCATAAGTGGGGTCCGGGGAGGTTAGTGTGTAAGTAGACCTTACCCCTATCTTTAATAAGAGAGACCGACTTTTTCCGGATGAGCCTCGGCTCAATATTTAATTATTTTTCTAATATTTAGAAAGACATTTAATAATTTTTCTAATATTTAGGAATCTGAAGTCAACTAAAATTTTATTGATTAAATCTTTTCTTATTTGAACTATATAGGAAGTCCGAATATATAGGACTTTAAAATCAACTGAATAAAGCTATTTTAGTAATGTAGATATCAATATTTTGATATATGGGGATAAAATTTACATAATCAAACAGTAATGTAATTGATTATAGTTATATCACATTTAATGTTTAAAACATAGAGGACATAATGCATTAGACTGAAAAGTTTTATTAGAGAAAGGATTTTACTAAGATAAAGTTGAGGAGTGTATGAATTGGAGTTGAACAATCTATTAAGTGTGACATAGATAAGATACTGAAATTTATGCATCAAATTAATAGTAACTAATCGTCAATATCTTTTTATAAGAAATTTAAGGTAGTTATGAGTCTATAACTTCGAGCATTTTTCTGTTTATATGTAATTATAAGTATTTATTCTATCAGTTATAAAGGATTTTTTAATAGAAGTGCAGTTGGATAAAAAAGAAAAAGAAGACAATAAGTAGGAAATTCTGAACTATTATTGTAGAGCTTAATGCTTAGGTTTCTTATACAAATAACATATGTAGTAATTGTGAGATGAGGTGCACATACATAAAGTATGTTTAGAAGTAGAATTTTTTTTGAAGAACAAGAAGTGTCCTAGGGTAATAAGAAAAAGACGGTAAATAGGAAATTCACTTTACATTGTTGAAGACATAATTAAGTAAATAAAAGTGTGTCCTCTCTAACAGCTTAAACTTTTAGATGAGATGATCACGCACTTCAACATTGTACTAGAGCAGGCAGAGGTCCCCGGTTTGAGTCTCACTATTACCCAATATCAAAAAGAATTTTCACGTGTTTGGTTCACAAAAAAAAATCAAGCTCGCACGTGAGGGGGCGTGCTAAAGACATAACAACAACAACAACTACCCAGTGTATTCCCACAAAGTGGGGTCTGGGGAGGGTAATACGTACACAGGCCTTACCCCTACCCG